>RJWT010053412.1:0-10407 GCA_004365215.1 Cuniculus paca | reverse complement strand
TAAACACTGCATCATCTTCCTAGTGTAAGAAACTGAAAGACTCAATAAGATACAAAATCCCCAATAAATATGGGGAAAAGGTTCTGAAGTCCAATAATGCTTTTGTTCTTTGATTATATTGGTTTAAGTCTGTTTTCTACTATTTGATTGCAATATGTGAGAAGATAGGAACAGCTTTTTTGAAGAAAACAGGGGACATTAAGGTAGCCATTGTTGGTTTCTTATTGTCTGATTTGAAGACCTGTAATGCTTTCATTCTTTTGTTTCATCTGACTTTATATTATTTTGTTTTGTTTGAGTTTATTGTGTGTGAATGTATGAACAACCATTTCTAAGAAAACAAGAGACACTAGGCTAGCCATTGTTAATCTCCTATTGCTATGATTTGAAGACCTGTATTGCTTGCAATGTTCTGTTCTGAAATTCTTTGTTGTGTTTAACTCTGTTCTGTTCTATTTTGTTTTGTTTTGTTTTATTCTCTTTAAAATAAAAGAAAGAATGAGTTCCAGTTTTCTATAGCATGATGGAGTGACTACAATTTACAAGAATTTATTAAGTATTTTATAAACAACTAAGAAGAATTGAACATGGTGCCTGGTAGCACATGCCAGGAAACCCAGTGCTTGGGAAGCTGAGGTAGAAGGACTGTGAATTTGAGGCCAGCCAGAGCTACACAGAGAAACCCCTGTCTCAATCCCTGCCCCCATAAAAAACTAGAAGAAAGGAATGTGGAGATTCCTAACACAAAGGAATCATCAGTGTTGAAAGGGTGATAATGCTGATTACCCTGATTCAGTCATTGCTGAATGTATATTATGTAGCAAATTTCACAACACACTTCAAAATACTGTATGCACAATTAATCTATGTTAACTTATAGAAAAAAGAAAGTATAAGGTGAAGATACATAATTGTGAGTAACTCTTGTTTTTAAGGAAAGGTCTCTTTTATGGCTGTTTGCATGAAAAAGCCAGAAATCAGAAACTTGTGGCTGGTGACTATGTTTTCTAAATTATTTATTTTTGAACATGACCAATGATTAGATGGGATGATTAGATGTCAGGGGTCCGAGAGTAAGTCTCTGAGAGTGGGGTAGCCAATAATTTTACTTTTGACTTATGGGCTAAAGGAGCTGTAAAAATCGAAAGGACCATGGGCTGACTGATTGAATCGTCAAATAACAGAGGACGGGCAGAGTTGGGAATTAGAAGACAGGAAACCATGTGTCATGAGAGACAGGGCCAGGTTTCACATAGCTAAGATTGATAGGGACAAAGGGAAACCAAAAGAATAAAAGGAGAATGTGTTGCAAGATGACAGAGGAAAGTTTGAACTTCGAGTTTTCTAAGCTTGACTCAGATTTGTTTTTTGATGTCCCGAGGTCAGCTTCAGCCCCTGATCAGGAGAGAAAGGATGGAGGTTGGAAACAGCAGAGATAATTACCTCTAACAATTTAATGTCGCACAGACACTAAGAGAAAACAGGCTTCATTGGAAACATTGACCCCACTTCACCATTTCTGTTTAATAGGGCAAGAGGAAAAGACGTACGATGGCCAGGACGTCACACAGGAAGCAACGCGACTGCGTAAACCAGTCAAAGCCAAAGTCTGGTTTAAACATCTCGATCCCCTTGAGAATGTCCAGTTACACTTTCAAGAGACCAGTTACTAGAATTACGTCTCATCCAGACAATGAAGTCAGATACCATCAATGGGAGGCAAACTTAGATAAGCCCCAACAGCTCTGCTTGCACAAGAGACTGCAAGGACTCCAGGCCTCCAACAACTTAGAAGAACTTTTAAGTACTTTAGACCTCACCAAAACTTTGCACACACTTGCATCTAGCTGCACCAGTGCATCCCTATTAGACACTCTGGCTGGTGGTGTACACTCCAGCTCTCTGCCCGTCCTTGCCCCGTCTTCTCACGTGGTAGAGATGGTTCCAGGAAGGGGTTTGGGTACACCCCAATTCCTCTGCAAGCAACTTCTGGTCACGGAGGAAGATATTAAGAAACAGGAAAGAAAAGTGGAGACAGCAAGAGAAAGACTAGCGGTAGCACTGATTGCAGACAGACTGGCTAGTGAGGCGGAGAGAGTGAAGGAACCACAAAAGGTGTCTTGATAAATGCCATGAAAATGAAGATGGGGAAGAAGAAATAAGATCTTATTTTAGCATCACTTTGCAGTGATCAGAGCTTTGATTTTTGCTTTGATCTCTTGGAACCTTAATGTACAGTGATACTTTTCTTTATTAAACTCCTTGCTACAACATGAGAATATATGTGTGTAGTGGGTTTTGGGGGACAGGGTCTTGCTATGTAATTCAGACTGGTCTTGAACTCACTATGTAACCTAGGCTGGCCTCAAACTTATGGTGATCCTCCTGCCTCTGCCTGCTAAGTGCTGAGATTATAGGCGGTGTACCACCAGCCTCTACACCTGGCCAACACAGAGATTGGGTTATAGGTGAGGAGAAAAAGATTTTTCTTTTTTGTTACACTCCCATTTTTCTCTTGTATTATGTGATTTATTTACATTCTACTTTTTTTTTAAATTATGAAGGGCTAGGGAGGTACTCAGTGGCATGCTGCTTGACCGGCAGGTACAAGGTGCTGGGTTCAATTCCCAGGACCATACACACACAAAATATTGTATATATTTCATGTATGTGGCATTACATTAACATATATATAAAATGTATATATTTCATATATATATAAAATGTATATATTTCATGTATGTGGCATTACATTTATATATATATTTATTGAAATGATTATCACTGTCAAGCAAATTAACATATACATCAATTCACATAGTTACAGTTTTGAGAGACTAAAATCAGACCTGTCAGTGAATTTCTACTATACAGTGCAATACCACTGATTCTAGTCCTCATCCCCACATTATATTTCTAGAGTTATTCAGTTTACATCACTGCGAATTCATACCCTTTAATGAGCATCTCCTTGCTTCCCCTTCCCCTGGTAATGGCCGTTTTTTCTGTTTCAGTGTATTTGACTTTTTAGAGATTCCAACATATATGTGATATCATGCCATGTTTTCCTTTCTTGGTCAGACTTATTTGAAAGTCAGTAGGGAGTTATCAAAGTCATGAAATTATTCTGTGCGTTTTTCTCACATTCATAAAATAAAATTGACATAGTTGAAATGGATAATTATTTTGGTGTAACATTTCAGAAGATTCTAAAATAACATTTCATTTCAGAGTCGTTATGACTGTACCCTCAAATAAGATATCTACCTATCCTTATTAATCTCTTCCTTATTGTCTATTAGCTAATAGTTGCTTATAGTGAAACACTAGACTCTCTAATTTTCTCCATCTGTACGTGTTTGCAATTTGTTTCAGGATAATTAACTTGACATTTGGGGGATAATGGTGTGCAAATGCTTTTCAGCATTATTAACCTAATAGTAGGAAATTGTTGGAAAAAGTAGGAAATTGTTGGAATTCAAGAATTTAAATCTATTTGTCTATTTGTCTGATTCCTGAATTTTCTATAGAATTTGAATTCTCTTTATAACTGCTCACTTTTGCTTGCTGGACTTGTCAAGTTCTGAAGGCAATATGTTGAAAAATAGGGTACTCACACTATTTATGTCTTCCCTAAAATGAATTATCTTAAAATTTAATCTATCCTCTCAGCTTGTATTTGGTACTCATCTGAAATTTTATTAAAACTTATTTCGGTGAATACACCTTGAGATTATAATGTCAAATGAAATAAATCAGACACACAAGTTTAAATATTGCATGATTTCTCTTATATGAAAAATCCAAAGTATAAATAAAGAGCAAAATAAAAGATAAGTAAGTAGGGAGATCTTTTTCAAATGGGAAGGGAAACAAGAGATGCAGGAAGGTGGGGGGAAGGAAGGGAAAAGGGATATTTTAAAAAGAGAATTGAAGAAAAATGGAAATGGAGCCTTTGCAAATGGGAAGGGAATCTGGTAGTCTGAGTAACTACTTTGAAGAAAGCAACACAAAAGGCTGGGGGTTTAGCTCAGTGCCTGCCTGGCAAGTGTGAGGTTGTGATTTCGATCCCTGGTGCCAAAAAACAAAACAAAACAAAAAAGCAATATAATAACCTTTGTTATGTTCCTACACCTTGTTCTGAAAGCCTATATTGTTATTGTTTTGGACTTTCTGTTAACTATTATTTATTTGCCTTTTTTTTCTTGTGTTTGGTTTTGTTATTCTGCCTAATACAGAAAAGTCAGATGAACGAGTATAGGCTGATACAGGCCTAAATCTACTCCTAAAGAGTTTACAAGAACTGATTTTAATAAAGGTGATGGTATGAACAGCTATTGTAAAGAAGATGAGACATTATGGTAGCCACTACTGATTTATTATCATGTCCAGAAATACAATATATGTAGCCACTATATACTGCAAACATGTACAGTAATAACAGAAACATTTAAAAAAATTTTAATGATTTATTTTAAAACTAATACCTATGTAGATACATTACGTTTTTCTTTATTACTTGGGTTTTTTCATTCCAACGTGTTTTTTAGGGTTCACAGTTCTTCCTAATGTACATTCTTTACTGCTTCTATTCTTTGATTTGATCTGTTTTAGTTGATTCTCTATTATTTGATTGCGGTATATGGGAAGGTATGGACAGCTATCTTGAAGAGAGTGAGAGACATTATGGTAGCCACGGGTGATTCCTTACTGTCTGATTTGAAGGCCTGTGGTGCTTTCATTCTTTTGTTTTGACTAGTGTTATGCTATTTGGTTTTGTTTGAGTTTGTTGCGTGTGAAGGTATGAACAACTATTTCGAAGAAAATGAGACACGATGGTAGACAGTGATTCCCTGTTGTCTTGTTTTGGAGTCCTGTATTGCTTGCACTGTTTTGTTCTGATCTGCTTTGTTTTGTTCTACTCTGTTTTGTTTTGTTCTGTTCTGCTTTATTCTCTTTAAAAAAAAATAAAATGGGAAGGGAAAAAGAATTGCAGGTAGCAGGGAGGAATGGGAGGGAAAGGGGGAAAAGTAAGAATTAAGATGTGTTATGTGTACATACAAACTCCTCACAATAAATGTAGCCACTATGTACTGCAAACATGTACAGTAATAGCAGAAACATTTAAAAAAATTTTAATGATTTATTTTAGAACTAATACCTATGTAGATACATTACGTTTTTCTTTATTACTTGGGTTTTCTCATTCCAACGTGTGTTTTAGGGTCCACAGTTCTTCCTAATGTACATTCTTTACTGGTTCTTTCACTGAAGGCCTGTAGGAGGTCGACTTTGAGTTGGTCTCTTTGACTGGAAATGTCTTTTATTCCATTGATAGTTTAGGGTGGTAGTTCATAACTTAGGTTCTAAAGCGTTCTTTTCCTTCCTTGTCCAATTATCTTCTATTTCTTTTAGTTTTATTAGTACATGTTTCCAGTACATAATGTTTGCGTTCTTTGTGGGGTCTGCACATGTACATAACGAATCTCAATCTTTTTTTCTTCTCTTTCCCCTTTCCTCCCTCCACTCTTCCTCTATCCTTTGACCTCCTTCCCATCTGAGAAAGATCTGTCTCCTTACTTCCTATTATCCGTCTTTTACTTTGCTCTTTGTTTATATTTTAAATATCCTATAAGACAAACTATGTGATATTTAAGCTTGTGGGTCTGATTTACTTCACTAAACATTATAGTCTGAAAGTACATCCATTTTCCTACAAATGACTCAAGTTTATCCTTTATCCATTTATTCCCTGTTATGGTTTGTATATAGGTGGCCCCCAAAAGCCTCATGTAGTCATGGAAGCAGCTGAATCTAGCATTTGCAATTGATTCATTGCCTAGTGCTGGGTTTAGCGCTGGGATTAGCCATGGAATTAGTGCTGGGATTATCAGTGTGAGTGCTGCACGCATCCAGGGGTGGAGCTGCAAACTAGATAAGGGAGGGAAGAAGACATATTTTGGGGGGTCTCTTTTGCTGCTCTTCTGCTGTGTTTTGCTCCTGCTGTTTGTGAACAGCTGTCCCCTCAGCCACGTCACCCTTCTTTGGAGCCAACTGGATATGGACTGAAACCCCAAAACTGTAAGAAATAAACCTCTCCTTCCTTCACTTTGGGTGTCGGGTATTTTGTCTCAGCAACTAAAGAAAAGTAACCAAGACACTCCCCTTCTAGGTATCTTCCCGAAAGAGTTAAACACATCATATTCCAGTGATCCATGCGCACCCATGTTTATAGCAGCACAATTCATAACAACTAAATCTTGGAAGCAGCCCTGTATGTCCACAGCAGGCGAATGGAAAAAGAAAATGTAGTTGCACATGATGGAGTACAACTCTGCCAGGTAGCTTCCATTTCTGAGCTATTAAGTGGAAACAAAACCCTCAGGGATGGTCTGAATCCCTTTTGTTTTGCTATAACAGAATTCTACAGATCACACAATTTATAAAGAATAAAAATTTATTCTGTCACAGTTCTGGCAGCCGGGAACCCCAAGATCAAGGTGCCAGTTTCTAATGAGGGCTTTTATTGCTTCTTGCTTAATCCTCCAATTGCAGAAGGTGGAAACACAAAAGAGAAAGAATGCCGAGTCCTCATAGGGAAGAAAAGAAATAGAGAAAACCAATGCTCACCTGTCGCCTTTTATAGCAGCATTAGTCCTTTCAATAGGACAGAAGCTTCAGTCCATAAACACCTCACAGTAGACCCCTTCACCTCCTACTACTGTTGTTTTGGGGATTAAGTCTCCAACATATAAGTTTTGGAGGGGATGAGCTCAAAGCACAGCAAATAGAGTAGAACAGAGTTAGTGCATACAGAGCTTCCCAGTCATGGTGCTTAGCAGATATTAAGTACAGTCCTGTGCCACCTGATGAGATTTCCATCAACCACAGACCACGTACACAATCACAGTCCCATAAGATGAGAAGATGCATCTCTTTGAATGCACCCTTGTTGTTAATCCACATGTGGCTGTCATTAATCAACGAGATTTATTGCCACTACTATCCTCTCCAGAATGCATTCTCAGAGACAGACTGCTTAAGAATAAGAGTGCAAAGCACACATCAAAAAAGTGTGAATGAATGGCATTACTCTAATTTTCATTCTTTGCCTTGGGTAAGATTTGAGTACCCTCACTCAGTGTGATCTGTAAAACGTATAGATCATGCCACCAATTCCAGCAAATACAACGCAGGACAGAGAAGCTGGCCTTGCACCTGGGATGCTTGACTGTCATTGTCTACTTGTAATTGTCTTAGTGCAGGGAAAAATGTAAAAAAAAGTCTCATTTTCCCCTTAGATAATTTCCCCCCACTCAAGTTTTATTCATCTCAAGTCCAAAACAGATATCTTTAGGCAGGATCAGCATTACTCTTGGACTCAAGTTTTCTGAATATTTAGTCATTTCAGCTCTCAAGTCCCAAAGCTGGTTGTGGAGTCATTTCTGGCCCGCTCATTTCTTTCTTGGACTATATCCTATCCTTCTGGAGTCACATGGTGGGTAAGGAAAGGATTCTCCTGAAAGTCTTGTTAAAGATGAGCTCAGGGAATGAAGTAGGGTAAGAGAAAGCTTGAGACAGCCAGGACTGGAGAAACAGATCCTTGTGATGGCTGGCAGTAAAGGCAGGGGCAGGCAGGTGGGGGGTGACAGGAAGGGAAATCTCACATTGAAGCAGGATGTTGATTTTGCAGGATGGCGATTTCCAATTCTGCTGTCCCTGAGGGATGGTATAGCATGAAACCCCAAGACACAACTAGAAGTGTCCTTCGGGACTTAACAAAGGTGGAAGACGTCTCACTCTGTCCCCTGGGAACCAGTCTGGGACAAAGTCAAGCAAGGCCCATAGTCTGAGTCTGACCAATGCGGTTTATTTCTTCTTTGGACTCAGGCTGGGACAGAGGAACTTCCCAGCAGATGGGGTCATTGAAGCTTCCTCAGGTCCAAGTGTGGGAGGTAATAGCCCAGGCGGTGGCGCTGGACCTGGTAATCTCCCTCTTTCTTCCGTCGGCAGATGACCACCTGTAAGGGTAAAGAGAAGGCATCGGGATGAGCTGTCAGCTACCCAGGTAGCAAAGACCACAGGCTGAGACTGTGGACAAGCCACAAGCCTGAAGTTTCCCAGGTCCCTCTACCTCTTCCTCTCTACTTGGTTTTGTCCCTTAATACTACTCCCTTCTCACTTGCATTTTCAGAAACTATCTTTTGATATATGCCCTTCATTCCTCTCTTTCCTGCAGTTTCTTTAGTAATATCTATGTTTCTATTAATCACCTATCATCCATCTTTAACTATATTTTAATCATCCAGCAACCACATATCTATAAAGTTGCCTATCTATCATATATTTATCCATCAATCAACTATTGTTTATCATCTATATATCAATTATTCATATATCACCTTCTCATCATCTATTAATTATCTGCTATCTCTATATCTATTAGTCAATTATATATCTACTATCAATCAATCAATCACCTATAGCTAGTAACCATCTTCTTTAGTTGTTTTTTGTTTGTTTGAGACAGGGTCTTGCTATGCAGTTCAGGCTGGCCTTGAACTCACGATATAGCCCAGCTTGGCCTCAAACTCAAAACAATCCTCCTGCCTCAGCCTCCCAAGTGCTGGGATTACAGGCATGCATTACCATGCCTGGTTCTCTAGTAGCTTCTATTTACCACCTATCTTATCTTAATTTTCTCTCTTCCTTCTTACCTTCCTCCCTCTCTTCTCCACATAACTCCAGTTATGACTTAATCAAGTCATAACTAATATACAAGAGATTGCACACATTTAAAATGAATGAAGTGATAAATTTTGATTATAACTTACTGAACCATCACTACTATAAAGATAAGGGATACCTAGCCATCATTCCTAAAAGTTTACTTTCATTTCTTTATAATCTTTCCTTGCCACTTGCATATACATTTCCATTTCTAGCAACTGCTGATCTGACTTATAACACTAACAGATTAGTTTATGTTTTCTATGGTCTATAAATGGAATCACAGAGTTTGCAATCTTTTCTTTGTATGGCTTCTTTTATTCAGCATAATTATTTCACAGCTTGTGCATAACACATGTATTAATCTTTCCTTGTTCACTGCTGGATAGCATATTCCAGTGTGGGGCTATATCTGTTGATGGACACTGGGGCTGATCTCAGTTTGGAGCTGTTATAAACAAATCTGTTATCATTTGTGCTCAAGTCTTTCTGTGGATATACACCATTCTTTCTCTTAGATAAGTTACTGTGAGTGGGATGTTGGGTACCATAGCAAGTGAATGTAACTCTCGAGGAAACAGCCAAGCTACATTCTTCTAGCTTTTCACAAGAGTTCCAGTTGCTTCACATCTTGACCAAAACTTGTTAGAATCAGCATTTTAAATGTTTGTCAGTCAGTATAGCAGCATCTCACTGTCACTGCCATGTACACTTCTGTAACAACGAATGTTAAGGTTTTGTGATCTATTACATGACAGGGTGGCCATGGTCAATAACGATGTGATGACTATTTAAAAAATGCTGAGGGTAGATTTCAAATGTTCATACCACAAAAAGTATGATGGATATGATAATTAACCTGATGAACTTATGTATACATATATCAAATCACCACCTTGCAGTTCAGGCATACACACATTTATTATTTGTTAATTAAAAATAAAATAGAAAAAATAAGAAAGCAAGACACACACAATCTAGGAGAAAGTTTTTGCAAAGCATATTCTCAGCAAAGGACTTGTATTTGTAGTGTACAAACATGCATTGCTTACTGATGGGGCTATTTCTGAGAAATGCATAGTTACAGTGATTCTGTTAGTGTACCAACATCATAGGGTGGACTTACAGAAACTAGGATGGCTATGATATCACTGGGCAATAGTCGTAGGGGACTTATGACCATAGACCTTATCGCCTATGACCTTGACCAAAACATAATTATATGGTGTGTGACCGCATAAAGGATTCCTACCACCCAAGAGTAAGAAGACAACCAACCAAGCTCACCAGATAACAGCAGATCAGGCATGTGATGAATGCCAGGAGTCCTGCCAAGCAGATGAGGATAATGGCCCAGAAGGGGAGACCTGGGGATACAAACGCTGGGGTGAACCACATCTTGCCACATGCCAGGGCTCTTTCTTGGACTTGGATAAGGGAGCCTAGCAGCTTAACACCTCATGGCTCTGAAACAGACCCCCCAAATGTAGGCGCCCTATGGGCCAACTTCTTTCCACTGTATCTTTGCCACAGGCTGGCTGACTTCCATTGTAACCCCAAGCCCTCTGTTTGGTGCTCTCTGAGGACACATAGCATCAGGTCGTCCCCACCCTGCCTTTGCTAGGGGCTTGTTTGTGGCTTACCCGAGTTTCCAGTCACAGCATCATTTTTGATGGG
>RJWT010053411.1:0-10425 GCA_004365215.1 Cuniculus paca | reverse complement strand
TCAATAAAAAGAAACACAGGGAGAGTGGATCAAGAAACAAGATCCATCAATATACTGTATACAAGAAATACATTTAACTCAAAAGGAATTTCACAGACTGAAAATCAAAGGAGAGAAAACAATTATTCCATGTGACAGGAGACCAGAAAAAAGCAAGGGTAACTTGCCCATCAACCGCAGAATGGGTAAGAAAGATAGGGTATTTTCATACAATGGAAAGCTACCCAGCTATAGAGTAGGATAGTCTCAAGGCTCTTGTAGGTAAATGGATGCAACTGGAGATCATGCTCATACATGAAATGGTTTGGACACATATGGGTGAACATGGAGTTATCTCCCTAGCATAAAATCTGAACGAGTTAGTGGGATTCAAAAAGCACAATAGATATTATGAAAGTGATAAGGGAGGAAACACTTAAAAGGGGAAAGTGGTAACCACTGCTAATTTCCTATTATCTTGTTTTGAATTCTTGTATTGTTTTCACAATTTTGTTAGGTTTGGTTTTATTCTGTCTTGTTTTGTTAGATTTTACTGTGTCTGATGGTATGGGCAGCTATTTTGAAGATAACGGGATACACTATGGTAACCATTGTTGATTTCCTATTATCTTGTTTTGAAGTCCTACAATGCTTTCATTCTTTTATTTTCATTGGTTTTATTGTTTTGTTTGATTTTATTATGTGATGTATGGACAGTTTTTTGAAGAAAACAAGACATTATGGTAGCCATTGTTGATCTCCTATCATCTTGTTTTGAAGTACTGTAATGTTTTCATTCTTTAATTTGGATTGGTTTTAGTCTCTTTTGTATTGTTTGATTTTATTATGTGTGAAGGTTATGGACAGCTATCTTGGAAGGGAACAAGAGACATTATGGTAACCACTGTTGATTTCCCATTATCTTGTTTTAAAGTCCTCTAATGCTTTCACTCTTTTGTTTTGATTGGTTTTGTTCTCTTTGTTTTGTTTGATTTTATTACATGTGAAGATATGGATGGCTATTTTGAAGAAAACAAGAAACATTATGGTAGCCATTGTTGATTTCCTGTCATCTTGTTTTGAAGTCCTAAATGGTTTCATTCTTTTGTTTTGATTGGTTTTGTTCTGTTTTGTTTTCATTGATTTTATTGTGTGTGATGGTGTGGACAGCTATTTTGAAGAAAACCAGAAACATTATGACAGCCATTGTTGATTTCTTGTTATCTTGTTTTGAAGTCCTGTATCACTTGCATTGTTCTGTTCGGATTTGCTTTATTCTGTTTTGTTTTGTTTTATTCTCTTTAAAAAAAAATTCATTTAGAACCAGAAGAGACCTAGAATAGCAAAAGCAATTCTGGGCAACAAAGGCAAGTCAGGGGGCATCAGAAGAATTAAAAACATCATACCACAGTGATATACGTGCACCTATTTTTAAGCAGCATCATTTGTAATAGCTAAATATTGGAAACAACTCAAATGTCCATCAATTGAGGCATAGATAAAAAAGATACGGTATTTTTATATAATGGAATATTACTCCTCCATAAAAAAGACAAACTTGATACTTTTATAGGTAAATGGACGCAACTTGAGACCATACTTGTAAGTGAAGTAAACCAAAGCCACATGTGTAAACATCATACTGTCTCACTAGTGTGAGAATCTGAAAAAGTAAACAAGATCCAAAATGTACAACAGATATTGTGAATAGGGAAGAAACTGTTAGAAAGAATTCAAAGAAAAACTGTGATGCAAGAAAGGGGAAAGGAAAGAAGGGAAAAATAAAAAATATATAAACATGCAAGACAGTTAAGACAGTTATATAGCTAGTTTCTCTTGGTTCACTGAGGGGAAAGTTCTGTGTTAGTCATTTTCTGGACAATGTTTCACACCTACTTCTTGTACTCTGAACAGCTACTGTGAATATAACAATATGCAATGTGTTGATTATTATTAATCTACTAGCCTGTTTTGAAACTTTCTTTTTTCTGCTTAAAATTTTAAAAAAGGTTGGTTTAATTACCTAAATTGGGGCAAAATTTAGACTTCAGTATCAATTAATATTACAATACTTAGTACTAAGATATTTTCTTTGTAACAGAGTAAGACTTGAACCTGATTTTGAATTGGTGTGACTGGCTAATGTGCATGAGCCCATCCTGAGATAATGGCTAGAGTAGATTCCATGAATTAAAGTAAGATTAGTATTTTTAGCTTTTGCTTCCTTCACTTATTCTACAATCATTTCACTATATTTCCCTTTTACTGAAATGTTGCCCTTTACTTAATGCCAATCCATTTCATGGATTTTTTTTATAACTCTGAATCTCAGCTGAGTTCATTATGTTCCCAGGGATACCTGATGATGTCTGGAGACACTTCTGACTGTCACAACTGAGAAGTCAAGGTGCTAGGAGCAACTAGTGGGAAGAAGCCAGGAGGAAACCCAAACATTCAGCGGAACACAGAGGAACACAGAAAGGGCCACAAAAAGCAGTAACAGGCACCCAATGTCAATAGTGCCCAGGGGACATCAGTGAGTAACCTTTAAGTAAACAATGTTCTCATGTGCAGTATTATAGAGTAACAAAACACAGAAAACTTTAACTATGGTGATCATTTTGCCTCTGAATTTTAAAGATCTAGGCAGCTAATTTGTGATTCAGGATGTCTAGAAAAACTTTTTAAATGTATAGTCTATAGTTAAAATATAGTACTTTGAAAAACTCTCTTGAAAGGCTACTTTGGGGTGTGTGTGTGTGTGTGTGTGTGTGTGTGTGTGTACACTGTGTGGTGCTCAGAATTGAATCCAGGGCTTATCCACACTAAGTACTTTATCACTAGGCCACAGCCCAGGTCTCTTAAAAGTTTAAGATATATTCTGTAAACAAATAATTATAAATGATGTGATCATGAGGCTTAACATAAGTTGAAAACTTTTATGTAGTTAAAAATATCTCCCAAGGTCCGTTCACTTCTAAAGATATATATAGCAAATTTTGATACCCACCTTCTTGATTTTCTTGTCACTCACTCTAGATAAGCATTTGGCAATAAACACAGATTCACCCAACTGGTCAAGTTTTAATTAAAACTAAAACTTTACTGTATTTTTTACCCCACCATTCTAAGTCTTCTAGAAACAACACAATAACATGACAAGTTCCAAGTGCCTGGATCTGCTCATGACTTTGATCTGTATTGCTTCTATCAGCACAATAAGGGGATTCTAGCTCTGAGAATGGGAGTCACATATCAAGGTCCTGGTCTAGCCATATCGTTGACAATGACCTCCTCATCAACAGGACCACCTCTACTTTCCATGCCCTCACTTCAGAGCATTTACAACTCCTGAGGTTCCTGTTCATAGTATGACAGGCTTAGAAGCAACTCTCAACATCCTGTCTTTTCCCTTACAGACAACCTTGAAGACAGTCTTTAGCAGGCTTAACAGGTGAGCTCTTTATTAATATCCAACAGAAATGCACACCAAAAAACCTAAATGCTACACTGTTTATGCTTTCAGAGAACAGCAATAGCTACAATGCACCATAAGCTTTCACAAATGCACTTTGCTCTCAGTAAAGCCAGTCACAAACAGCAGGGTGATGTAAGACATACCTGGTTGTTGCTGTTGACAGCTGATGAATTGGTTTGAGCTGTACTTGCTGAGAGGGAATCAAGGAAAGCTTGGTCAGCCACTGAATTTCCACAAGAAAACTGATCTTTTCCATCGTTGGGTAAAATCTGTGTATTAGAAAGAGCCCCAATTATTTTCACAGATTAGAGTCAGTGATTTCAGAGTGAGAGCCTCTCAGTGCAAGCAAGACTTTCATCTATTATGGAAAAGGAGACTATACTCTTCAGTGTTATGTATTTTCCTCTAAGGACTACTTTTGCTGTATTGCATAATTTTGAAAAGCTGTATTTTCATTCTTAAACTTTCTTAATTTTTTGAGATTTCTTTGACTCATGAGTATTTAAAACTGTGTTAGTTTTTGAGTATTTTGGGATTTTCCAGCTATCTTTCTGTTATGGGTTTTAATTTCATTATGGTCTAAGGGCAGACATAGCATAATTTACTCCCTTTTTAGGAGTATACACTTTTAACTTTTTAAATTAAAAATCTTTTCTTTGCAGTGCCAGGGCTCAAACCCAGAGCCTTGCATATGCTAGGTACGTGTTCTTCCACTGCTATATTCCCTTTCTTTTAAATGTGTTGAAGCATGTTTTACAGTTCAGAACATGGTCTGTCCTGGTAGATGACTCCATGTAAGTCTGAAAAGAATGTATTTTCTGCTGTTGTTGGATGAGGCAGTTGACAGATGTCTAGCATATTCAGTTGATTGACAGTGCTGTTAAGTTCAACTGTGTTTTTACTGACTGCCTACTGGATCTATTTTTGCTGGGTGGGGTTATGTTCTTAAAAGCAAATTTAAAGATTTATGAAATAACCGTTTCTTTCTAGAAGAAGAATTCCAGAAAATGAAATCAATGTCAATCAATTTAAATTTTCAAATTTTTCTCAATCTTGTGCATTTTTAGGATTCCACATGCCCAGTGCAAAAAGGTAGAACAGATATAAGCCTGAAACCCATGGACTGAGCCCAGATGCACACAAATCATCTAAAACCATATGGACAAGATTAATGTACATACTTGTGCACACATTTCTGAAGGGAAAAATCTACAAATTTCATCAGATTTTCCAAAAGGTTTGAAACTCACCATCTCTTTCTCAATCAAGAACAATAAAAAGAGAGCTTTCCTCCCCATTTTGCAGTTGGGCCCCAGGAAAACATCTCCCCAGGGGTATTCATTCTCTTTATTGGAGGTGAACCTAAGCACCTTAATTCTTGAGCTAGTTCCAGTTATATTCACAGGGCCCCAGGCAACATTAGTTTCTTTTGTCACTCAAGAGGCAAGTTCATCAAGTACCTTGTACTACTCTGTCTTGAGAGACCTACATAACCAGCAGAGGGCGCCAGGTGGCTGACTTAGAACAAGATTTGCTTCTGAATGGGTGTGTTCCAGGGAGGGACACTTCTGCAGGGAGATACCATCCCTGTTACCTATCACAACAGAGGTTACATTAGGCAGTTCAGCAGTTCATTCAAGATATCCCTCATCTAAAGGAACAGAGGAAGGAACTGAGAGGCATGTTCTTCTAGAAAATCTATTTAAACTTGTGAATCAATTCTACAACAAACAGTACTCTAGGCAGCAGCTCTTATCTAATATTAGTGAGGGAAAAATATAGAGTTTTATTCAGAAAAAGTAAGAGTTGCTATCCTTTTTATTTTTTGGAGACAGGGCCTTGCAATGAAGTGCAGCCAAGCCTCTAATTCAGTGAGCCTTTTGCCTCAGCTTCCAAGTGCTGGAATTTCAGGTGTGTGCTACCAAGCCCAGCTAAAATTGCAATTCTTGAAAGCAATGTAATCTAAATATCCTTAATCATTCCTTAGCGCATGGATCTATAGGCAATATTCCTTTTTAGTTCTACCGCACTTCAATGTATGTTATATAATTAGCATTCATTGTAGGTATAATGAAAATTTTAAAAAATGTTGCTGTCTTCCTGGCTGTCCTTTAATTGACAACTGATTTTTAAAAAATGCTTGTCATAAATGAGCTTTAATTCATCAATGACAGTAAGTTCTTACTTCCACATAATCGGTGGGAACCAGTCCTCGTCCTCCTTTGCTGTTTCTTCCTTCCAGCCATCCTCCACCAACATCCTAAAGAAGTTACCAAGGAAAAAGAAAAGAAAAAGATTACAGATGGGATTCCCAGTGGAAATTCTGCTTTGGGATTGTTATAATTTATAAATTGTTAGATTAAAAAGTAATTGATAAAACTTTTTTATTACTACAGAACACTATCCAAATGTTAAATAAAAAGACAAATTGAACTTCAACAATAAGTGATCAAAGACTGAAAATAGCCATTCTTAAATGACCATCATTTTGTGATTTTTATTTATTCATGTGGCAAAAGTGGTTGTAGCCCTGTCAGGTGATGGAATGCACATTCCCACCCTTGAATCTATACTGCCTGTTGCGACCCATCTGCCAATAATCCATGGATATTCAGAGTCTAATTTCAAGGGGCTCTGCACACTTCACTTCACTCTCATGAACCCCATGCTGCTATGTGAATTAATCAGAGTTGCTAGAAGATGAGTCTCTCTTTTGCCCCATCCACAGCGAATCCAGCACCAGGAGAACTGCCAGATAGGTGGCTGAGGCCATCTTGGACCACGTAACCCCTGGCTGGGCCCAAGTGACCCTGGCCTCTTTTCTTACCTACCTCTATTTCATGTACCATACCCTATGTGCCTGACCCTCCAAGCCTCTTTTACCCCTGGCTGCCATTGGTCAGTTGTATCCCTGGACTCTACAACTCCAACTCATTTTCTACACTCTGCTAAACTAACCTCTTTGATGTGCATACTTCCTTGTGTCATTTTTACAACAATACTGACAATGAAACCCACATGAGACCCTTCAGGGAACCCACTGCTCAGTAAATCAAGTCCATGATCTGTGGCCTCACCCACAGAGCTGTCTAACTGGTTCTGAGAGCTCATTTTCATAGCCTATTTCTTGCTGGCATACATACATCCTGTGCTCCTGGGCTTCAAGGACAGATGTGGCTTTGACTAGTTCAGCCACTTACAAGAAGAATAATCACGGACAAATCATTCCATCTTTGAGTCTCCTTACCCTATCCTCATGGACTTCATGGGGAAGTACGTTAAAGAAATTATACACTGTACTTGGTCAAATGCCTAGCTCATCAGCTGTCAGTAAGTGACTGCTGAGACTATTAAGAACACAGCACTTTCAATCAGATTTTTTTCTTAATTTTTTTCAGTATTAGGGACTCAACCCAGGGGTGCTCTACCACTGAGCTATATCCCCAGCTCTTTTTTAAAAATTTTGAGACAGGATTGTGATAGGTTGCTCTGACGGTCCTCTAGAACTTTTGATCCTCCTGTATCATCCCTCCTAGTGGCTGGAAATGGCTCTGACCATTCTTTGACTGAAATGTCGTTGCATCTGTCTGTTGAAACTCCAACCACATTTCAAGATTTATGAAGTCAGATTTCATCTTTTGCATCAAAGCCTGTCCTGAGGAATACACACACAGCAACAGGCTCCTCCTCTGCTGAACAGCTGGAAGCTATGTGTCAACAACTGAGACTTTCCTGCATGCCACCTTGATCTCTTAGATCACAAGGTCGTTATGGAGAAGGGGAGAAAATCTCAAAAGATCTTATGTTTATTCCTCATGGTACTTAGGACTAGTTTCATGCACAGCAAGTGCATAATAAATTATTGAACAAAAAAATGTTTTGGATAAATGTGAAATCCACAATGTTTTAAGGAACAAAAGGATATTGCAGGTAGGTACTGTACCACAGGTAGGTAATCGCAGTTACTCAGGTGGCTGAGGCAGGAGCATTGCAGATTTAAGGCCAGCCTGAAACAGCATGACCAACTCTTTTCTTAAAATAAAAAACAAAAAATGCTGGGGATGTACCTCAGTGGTAAAATGCCCTTGGGATTGATTCCCAGCACTGTAAATAAAGACACTAAATATATTTTCTAGGACATGGTATCCCAGAGAATAAAAAATTAGGAAACATGATTTTCTATAGTAATCTGTCAAACTTAAGGTCGAGCATATCTAATATTGTTTGTTGACATTAATATTCTAGTGAGGTTTTGCCAGGCATGGTGGCATATGCCCGTAATCTCAGTACTTGGGAGGCTGAGGCAGGAAGATTATTGCAAGTTTGAGGTAAGCCTAGGGTACATAGTAAGATAGCAAGTTTAAGGTCAGTCTGACCTACATAGTGAGGCCCTGTCTCAAACAAAACAAAACAAAAAAATTCTAGTGAGTTTTTTTTTCTTTTGAAAAGAATACAACCAAACAAAATAAAACAGAGCAGAGTCAATCACAACAAAACAATGAACATGGTACATGACTTCTAAGCAGGGTAAAAAGCAGTCAATAATGGCTACCATAATGCCTCTTGTTATCTGCAATATAACTGCCCATACCATCAGGTATAAGTAAAATCAAACAAAATACAACAAAATAAAACCAGTAAAACAAAAACAAAAACAAAACAAAACAAACAAAGCAGAACAATGTAAGCAATACAGAACTTCAAGATACTAGTAAAACAGCAGTGGCTACCATAATGCTTCTTCTTATCTTCAGAATAGTTGCCTACACCCTCAGACATATTACAATCAACACAGAATAGAGTAAAATCACTCAAAACAAAACAATGAAATCAATACAGGGTTTCTAAATGAGATAATTGGACATCCTCGATGGCTGCAATTACATATTTTGTTATCTTTAAAATAGCTGTCCATGCCATCAAGTATAATAAAATCAAACAAATCAGAGAATGAAACTAATCAGAACAATGAAGACAATATGAGTTTCAAATCATGATAATAGATTCACAGTGGCCACTTCTTTCCCTTTTTAGATAATTCCTCCCTTTGACTTTTCCAATGTGTATTGTGCATTTTGGATCCCACTAACTCCTTTAGTTTGTTAAACTAGGGAGACAACACGAAATTCACCCATGTGACTCTGAACCATTTCATCCATGAGCATGATCTCAAGCTGTATCCATTTACCTACAAGAGCCTTGAGGTTATCTTCCTTTATAGCTGAGTAGGATTCCACCACATAAAATGCCATGTCTTTCTTATCCATTCTGCAGTTGATGGGCAGGCTACCCCTACTTTTTTTCTGGTTCCCTGTAACATAGGGCATTGTTCTCTCTCCTTTGACATTCAGTCTATGAATTTTCTTTCTAGTTAAATGTGTTTCTTGTATAGAGCATATTGATGGATCCTGTCTCCTGATCCACTCTGCTTGTGTTTCTATTGGTGCAGAGGCCACCTACATTAATAGTTATGGCCCTCTTACACTGCGTTGTCTCTGCCATGCTATTTTCCTGCCATTGGCTCCCTATGTTTCCCCTCCATTCAGATGACTGGCCCCACTTGATGGTCCCCCTGTACTGTTATTCCTGAGACCATGATCCTTTTTATCTCTCTCTAGAATGTCCTTTAGTATTCTTTGGAGGGTTGGTTTGGTGGTCATGAATTCCTTGAGTTGTTCTTTGTCATGGAAATATCTTGTTTCTTCATTAATTTTGAAAGAAAGTTTTGCAGGGTATATCAGTCTGGGTTGGAAGTTGTTTTCTTTTAGGACTTGCAATACTTCACTCCAGCTGCCTCTTGACTTGATGGTTTGTGTTGAGAAGTCTGCTGTGATTCTGATGGGTTTTCCTTTATAGGTGATCTGTTTCTTTTCTCTAACAGTTTTTAAATATTCTGTTCTTAAGTTGAATTTCTGGGATGTTGATTATTATATGTCTGGGTGTAGATTTGTTTTGTTATGGCTAGTTGGAATTCTATATGCCTCACTTATTTGAATGTCACTTTCTTTTTCTATGCTTGGGAAGTTCTCAGAAATTATTTCTGTAAATAAGGTCCTGATGTCATTCGTCTTGACCCCTGTTTTTTCACTCACATTTTTAATTCTTAAATTATGCTTCGAGTTGTCTGGCAGCTGGTGAATTGTTATTTCCTGAGTCCTTGTTATTTTTAAGAGATCTTTCCTTTCACGATCACAAGCTGCGAACCTGTCTTCAAGGTTTGAAAGTCTATCTTCAGTTTCTTTCAAATATTTTTGTCAGTTTTCAATAGAGTTGTTAATTTCCTGGATATCCCTTTGAATGTGTTTCATGCATTCTAAATCTCTCTTATATTGTTCATTCATGGTTTCCCTCATTTTCCTATGCTCCTCTATTTTTTTATCTGTGTCTTCTTTAGAGATGCTTAGTAATTCTTTTATTATGTTTTTCATTTCTTTTTTACCTGGGATAGAATTTCTGTTCTAATTTCTCTTATGGCTTTATGAAGTTGTTTCTTCACTTCAGTTGATATCACTTCAGACATTTCAGGTGTGTGATTCCCAATGTCCTCTGTGTTTACTTCTCCTGGACTTGTGCTGCTTGGGTTGGACGCCAGAGACCGCCCTCTCCCTCTTTGTCTTGGCATATTCCTGATTTCTTCCACACACCTGGGTAGTGTGGTCCCAGGACCACAGCACTGGCCACAACTTCTCTGAAGCGAGACTGTTTGGCTTTTCTGGCCAGTGCTGGCTATGGGCATCCGACGGTGCGCGCCCATGCCTCTGTGATAAGCTGCATACTGACCCACTTGGGAGTTTGCACAGGAGTGGAACTGAGCAGGGCCTGTGAATCTAAGCTGGTTAGGAACCTATGCGATGTTGTCTAGAATGCACATGGGAGCGGAAACTCGGTCCAAACAGCTTCCGCAGGTCCGCCCACAACCTGGAGGTGTCAGATGACTGTTTGGTTTTTCTAGCCAGTGCTGGCTACAG
>RJWT010053410.1:0-10417 GCA_004365215.1 Cuniculus paca | reverse complement strand
TGAGTCGAGGGTGTGTCTGCGGGATGCAGCGTGTAGGGGCGCATACTCGTGTAAGAGTCTCTCCATCCTAAGGCTGCTGGGGCATCGAGGAGAGCAGATGCCCCTGAGAGTGAGGGGAGGAAGGAAGAAGGTACGAGGAGCACTTCCATGGGTCCAGAGCCTGGCTTTACCTCCATGGGTTTGGGAACACTGGACAGCGTCCATTTCCTTTTTGTGAAGCAGCTCCTAGCAGTATGGGGTTGGACCTAGCCCCATGACCTCAAGAGTTGGGCCTAACAGTCCTGTCTTTGCAGGAGGAGCAGCTGCGGTCTCATGAGAATAAGTTGAGGCAGGTGACCGCAGAGCTGGCTGAGCACAGGTGTCACCCAGTGGAGAGGGGCCTCAAGTCCAAGGAGGCGGAGGAATACCGGCTGAAGGAGCACTATCTCACGTTTGAGGTGGGCCTCCAGTGGGTGCATTGCGAGGGTTCAGGTTGGGACCAGAGGAAGAGGCCAGTTCCCCGCTCCACCTCCCACCACCGCCATCCTCCCGCAGCCAGGGGCTCCTTGTTTGGGAGCTCCCTGCTGTGGGTGCTCCCTGGAGGCAGGCTTAATCTAACGATGAGCCATGGCTTTCTGTGGGCCAATTTTACACAGCCCAGCTGGCGAATGATAATTAAACAATTGCACCCCCACCTGGGTCTCTCCAGGAGCGCTACGGGGCTCCTACAGAAACAAGACCACCTTTCCAGGAGCCTTCTCCACCTTCACCTCCCATCCCAGACAAGCCTAGCTTCTTTAGAAGATTTTACAAGTAGCCCACAAAGCTCTCAAGTCCTGACCACCCAACACCTTTTCACTTGGTCTCATTTTCTTTCCTTTGGTCCCAGGAATTGAACTCAGGACCTTGACCTTGCCAGGCAGGGTCTGTGCAACTGAGCTATGTCCCTGGCCTCTCTCATTTTCTTCTTGCATATGTATTTAGCAACAGAGCAATTTAAGCTCCCTTCTTTTTATACTGTCACTGTCTACCCACTACCCTGACTCTGCCTAACAATGGGGCTGAGCGAATATGGCCTTTGTTAGGAAGGATGGGGTGCCAGGTTAGGGGAGGAAGCAGCAAGCACTTGTCTATTTTGGACTGCCCTCAGATGGGGGTGGTCAGACAGACAAATAGAAAGGCTGAGACTGAACCAGGAAGTCCTCAGAGCAGGAGGGGCAGGACATCACCAATCCCGGTCTCTAGATTTCTACCTTGACTTTCTATTGAGGTGCAGTGTAGAGAGGCGAGTTCCCAAGGCAGACCTGACCTTTTGAAAAACAAAGCTTGATAGCATTTGAAGTCTGCTCACATCTACTCTCTGCAGTGTAAAAATAGTGATGGCAAAAGCTACCATGGCCAATCTTTTGCTAAATATTAGGCCTGATTCTCATTTCTCTTTTATCGACTGCTTTCATCCTTGTACCAGCTCTGTGAAGACTGTATTGTTATCTTCATTTTATCGGTGGGGAAACTGAGGCTCAGAGAGGTCAGAGTATTTACTAGAGGCAACACAGCTAGGAGATGCAGGAGCGAGGACCCTAATGTAGGAGACTGTAGCTCCAGCGCACCGGTCTTCTCAGTCTCATCTGGTTTAATGCAGGGGTGGGAGGAGGCGAGCAAGAAAGGTCTCGCTCCTGTGGCAGAGCTAGGAGAGAAGAGTCCCCTGACCATTAGTTGCTAGTCCTCCAGGATGCCAGGCTCTCCTGACTGTGGTGAGGCCCTGAAGACCCCCAGATATTGCTGAATCTCTCTTCGAATATTAATACCAGTCAATAACCCCCTTTAATCATTTATTAATAGTTATTTTCCCATACCTTCACCAACATTGGGCTTGTCAAATGTTTTAATCTTTGCTAATCTGACAGGTTTAATAATCAGTGTCTCATTATTACTGTTTTAATTCAGGTTCACATTTTTTTGAATTGTGGTAAAACATAACAAAATTCACTATCTTAACCATTTTTAAGTGCATACATAATTCTATTCACATTGTCATGCAATCAGTGCCTAGAACTTTTTTATCTTCTCAAACTGGAATTCTGCACCCATTAAGCAATACCTCTTGTTCCTTTTTCCTTAGCCCCTGGCAACTACCCATCTAATGTCTACCTCTATGATTTTTAATTTATTTTTGGTGGTGCTGGGGATTGACTCCAGGACCTTGTGCTTGGTTTCCCATTGAGCTACATTTCCAGTTTTGTTCGTTTGTTTGTTTTTTGAGACTGTGTCTTGCTAAATTCCTCAGGCTATCGTCAAACTTGAGATCCTTTTGCCTCAGTCTCCCACATAGCTGGGAATTCTGCCGTGTCCCACTCTACCAGTGTTTTTCCATGATGTTGACTGCTCTCTATTCCTTATATATGTGGAATCATGCAGAACTTGTCTTTTTAGCATAATGCTAAGGTGCATCTGTATTTTAACATGCTTCAGAATTTGCTTCCTTTTAATGCTAAATCATACTCCGTCATATGCACATAATCATTTTGTTTTTCCGTTCATCACTTGATGGACATTCAGGTTGCCTGCATCATTTAGCTACTGTGAGTCATGCTACAATACACATGAGTGTACACATATCCCTCAAGATGCTGCTTTCATTTCTTTTGGATATATACCCTGCAGTGGTATTATTGGATCAGAATATAATTCTATTTTTAGCTTTTTCAGAAACCATCACTGATTTCATAGCAGTGGCACCATTTTACATTCTCACCAGCAATGTACAGGGCTCCAAATTCTTCACCCCCTCACCAATATTATTCTGTGTTGTTTTTTGATAGTTGCCAGTATAAAGGTTGTGAGACGATATCTCTGTGGTCTTGATTTGCATCTTCTTAGTGATTAGTGATGAATATGTCTGTACGCATTTGTTGTCTATTTTTATATCTTCTTATGTTTGGTATATCTTGTTTGAAGAAATGTCTATTCGTGTCATTTGCTCAGTTTTCATTATACATAATATAATATATATATATATATTTTTTTTTTGAGATAGGGTCTTGCTATGTCATTCAGGTTGGCCTTGAACTCACTATGTAACCCAAACTGGCCTCAGATTCATGGCAATCCTCCTGCCTCAGCCCTTGGAGGCTGGGATTACAGGTGTGCACAATCACCTGGCTCATTTTTAAATTGGGTTGTTTGATTGTTATTTTTTGGTGTTGAGTTGTAGGAGTTGTTTTTGTATTTGAGGTATCAACCCCTTACCAAATATGTGATTTTAAACTATTTTCTCCCATTCATTAGGTTGCTGTTTAACTCTGTTGGTTGTATCCTTTGATGTACAAAAGTTTTTATTTTTTGATGCAGCACTATTTGTCTGTTTTTATTTTTGTGGCCTGTGCTTTTGGTGTCATAGTCAAAAATCACTGACAGTTTGTCACATTTTTCAAAATTGGAAGTGAAGGGCCAGGGATTAGCTCAGTGGTGTGAGCACCTGCCTGGCAAGTGCAAGGTTGTGAGTTTGATCCCCGGTGCCAAAATAAATAAATAAATAAATAAATAAAATAAAAGTACAGTAGATGATAGAGAGGTATACATAGATACAAACAGACAGAGAGGTAACAGATTGTCTAGTATTCAAAATTGAAAGTGAAATTTCTGTGTTTTTATTGAACAGTTTATTTCCTTTTTATTGATTTGTGAGAGCTCTCTGTATGCTGAGATTAGTCTTTGACTATACAAGATACAAATATTTTTTCCAATTTTATTATATGTCTTTTGACTTTGTTTTTGGCCTTTTTCTGCCCTTTCCCCAGAAAAGTCGTTATGAGACCTACATCCACCTTCTGGCTGTGAAAATCAAAGTGGGCTCAGATGATCTGGAGCGGATTGAGGCTCGGCTGGCCACCCTAGAAGGGGATGATCCTTCTCTCCGGAAGACACACTCGAGCCCTGCCCTCAGCCAGGGCCATGGGCCTGTGACTGGCGGCAAAGCCACTGGGCCTGATACTTAGCTGGTGTGAATGTGTAGGCAAATGGCCCTGGAGGGGTCAGTGAGCACAATCCTGGCCAGTGGCTGCTCGGACTAAGTGCCAGCAGTTGACAGGCAACCAGAGGAGTGTGGAGAGCCCTGTGGGCCGAGGAGACAGAGATGCTGCTCATGGCGTTGGGCCTCTTGCATCCTGGGCCATCTCTGGCCATGACTCTCTTCTGAGCCCTCGTTGCCTGCCACGCACAGGGCCTCACTTTGTAGGCCAGGGCATGAATGCTCTAGCACCTTTTCACTGGAGAGACTGGGAGGGCTGCCACTTCTCCAGGTCCCCTCTTCTTGCCGAGCTCCTCACTTATCCTGTGTTTGTAAGGGCAGGCCTGGGCCCCTCCTCCTGTTCTCCTCCTCCATCCTCTGAGCTGACCAGCCACAAGTCTGTGGACCACCAGCACTGTCCTCTCCTTGTCCTCCTCCTCCCAGCCATCTCTGCAAGCGGGCGCAGTTCTCCTGCCTCACATTGCAATTACCCAGGACATGAGCTGCCTCACTCAGTGCCAAGCCGACTCCACTCACACATGTGCCCACCTCTCCTCCCATCCTGAGGCCACTGCTGCCTCCATTTTTGTATGGACATAAATGTATATATATAAATTGTATATATAGAAGGAACTCTTTTAAAGATGGTTTTGGAACTGCTATCATCAGGTAGAGGATGAAATCAGATGAAAGAAAAGCCTATTTTGGAGCTCTGTTGTCTGCCAGAAGGGCTGCTGTGTGGCCCTTGGTGGCCCTAACACTATGAGGAACAGTGGAGAGAATTCTGACCTCCCCTACCTTGCCTTTTCTCCTTCCGGCTGACCTGTGACTCACAACTGTTGTTCCAGTTAATGGTTTTGGACTAAACAGACAAGATGTGTGTGCCACCCCCTCTGTCGTAAGGGTGTCCCGGGATGAGTGGGATGGGTCCATGGCCCTGTTTGTACTTAAGTCTTTATATTGGTGCTACCAGGTCTGGGCTCCAGAGGTAGCCTCTTGTACAGAGCAACCACACAGGAATAAACGGCACTCCACCGTGCAGACAGCCACCTGTCAACGGGCCCAAAGATGTGTGATGAAGGAAGGTTCTAGAAGCCATTAATTCTTGGTCTTGGGAAAAGGTGGAATGACAAGTTGCTGATTGTTGATGTTTCTTTCATTTTCCTAGGGAATCAAAAAGGCTGGGCTAAGGATATATCTGGGAAGAATAGAGACATTTACTACATTCCCATCACAGATTAAACCTGCATTCCTCAGACCGACAAGTGGATGGGGTGAAGGCACCCTCGATGTGGCTATGAGCCAATTCTTCCTAATGTTTAAATAGAGTACTGTAGTTTGGCCAGCACTTTGGCCTCTGTGGCAACATATTTAGTTAATAAGATAAGCCAACTTCACAACTCAGTACCTAACATTTACAAGCCCACTCACATTTGATGCAGGGACATGTGACTAGGTGGAGAGATGTAGTGATTTAAATCTAAATTATTTAAGTTGGATCAGCGGAAGTGTTTTGTAACCAAACCATCTGGTCTCTTCGTTTTGCTCAAGGGAAGTCAATGTTCATTTAAATGAAATTGAAAAGGCAATGTGGCAACGTGAAAGAGCTTGCTGTGTTTCTCCACACTGCCTCCAATGTCCTTTGATTTTCGGTTTGTGTCCTGCCCTCCACTTCATGAGGGTGAATGATGACAGCAAAGTGTGAGCGCTGTTGGCCTCAAACAGATGTGCTTCCCCAAGCACTAGTTGTGCCTCCCATCAGTAAAGAAACTTTTAGTTCACCTCCTTAATTGTATAATTATTTATTTGTAAATTATATACATGTACTACTGTACTAAAATACTATGTACATTATAAAACATACACAAAAATAGAAATTTTAAAAAGATGAGATGAAAATAAATCTAAATCAAAGTTCTAATATTTCTTCCTGTATTCTAATGGACCATCATGCTCCCCCTACAACTTCTGTCCCTAATATGCTCATTTTGTTGGACTACCCAAATCCAGGCCCTGGTGAAATGCAGTAAGTGGTTTGCGCCACATGGTGGTGCCGTGTAGAGACCGAGGGTTCAGGACTCCTGTGGGGGCTGACCCTTGATGACAGTCTTTTGTGCCTTCATTCTGGATTTCAGTGAGGATCAAACGCTTGTTGTCAGTTGGGTTGTGGACAGTGTGATGAGGAAAAGACCAGCTCCTTGTCCTCATGGGCGCACAGTGTAGTGGGGAGAGAGATGGGTAATTACTATTTGGGATGCTGGGAGAGGGTGAGGAGAGACATCGAAGGTGACGCAGTAGAGGGAATGAAGAACATGGGGGTAGGTAAGAAAACTGACTCAGGAAGCCACTAGAATGTCCTACGTGTACAGGCTGCAGGGTGGTGGAAGGAAAGTTGTGTAACGGGACTGTAGCACTTCCCGAGAGGCCACGTTAAAGGCCCTCCTAAAGCAGACACTGGAGGGGCAGAGTGAGAGGGGCCTCTGGTCAGCATGCTCTTAGGTCCCAGTCATTCCAGTGAAGACATACAGATAGATGACACGAGGGGAAGAAGCCAAGGAATTTTATTAGATCATGGCTCTGGTCTCTTGGCCAAGTGTGACAGGTATCCTAGAATCCAGGACAAATAATGAAGATACCAAATGGGGTCATGTAGAGATCAATGAGTTCACCAAAGGTCACTCCAAATTAATTGGGGACCACATGGAGATTGGTGAGTCGGAGTCATGGAGCTGGTTTCTGAGTGAAAATTTAGAAGGCAACAACTCAGAGCCCCCAAAGGATTAAATGACACTAAGTGGGTCATGATAAAGTCATTGGGTTTACCAACAGGTCACAGAGAATTAGTTCGGGATCCCACAGAGGTCTGTGGTCATGAAGAATTATTGTTGGTCCTCAGAAAATTTATAAGCAAACTCAGAGCAGAGGAACCTGGATGTGACCATTGGATGGGAACTCAGGTCAGTGATTTTCAGGTTTATGCAGCATTTAGTTCATTATTTTCCTTTGTGCCTTTGTAATAGGTGTTTCCCCCAGCACCCCCACAATGAAAACAATGACAAAGGCCTTCCTTTACTTTTCTCCAACTCCTCCCTTTGATCTAGTGTTTGCCACTCTGTGTGATTCCAGGATGCAAGGCACAGGATACTGTCAACAGTACCACTGAAGTAGCCACTTACTGGGCATCTCCCTGGAGTAGCCCTGGCATACCATCCACAGCAACCCTTCGAGGTAGGTGTTTGCATCATCATTCATGTGGAGGAACCCTCGGCCTAGGAAAGTCACACAACTAGTGAGGGAGAAGAGCTGGCATTGGAACAAACTCAGGCCCTATGGGTGCCTAAGCCCCCGCAAGCTCATACCTCTCTGTTCCTCCCATCTGTGAGTCTCTTGACTAAACACTTCCCGGAGCATTCATGGGCGAGCATGTGCGTGCATACATCTGTCCACCCACACAGCCACGGGTGCGCACAGCTCTTTGGAGAGAAGACTTTCTCATGTTCTGGCTGGAACCTACTGGTTCCTGGTGCTGGGCACCAGTTTAATAAATTAGTCAATGAGGGGATGAGCCTGGACCTACTTCTGCTGTCTCCATACCTGGAATCATGAACCCTTCATCAGGGGCTGCGGGTTTAGGCAGGCCCTGCCCCTGAGGGGATATAAAGTTGGGGAAAGAGCACTATCCTGTGGGCTTTTGAGCTGCAGCAGCTGTGGCCCTCCTGGCAGCGAGGGTACCCATTACGGTGCCTTGCATGTCCAGACTTTGCCTGTGATGTGCCCAAGACCCCAAGGGTCATTTTGCTGCGACTGCTCCAGTGCCAACTCCACAACCCTTCCCTCCTCACCTACCCAGGTCCGGAAACTGTTGCCTCAGTCCAGCCCTACAGCTCCAGGGCAGGAACTGGGCCCAAGTTCTAAGGCTGAGTTTGGAGCAGAGCAATTTGTGTCAGTCTCTTGGCCAGATTCCCTAGAAGCTGGTGGGGGTGGGGGTGGGGGTGACCACACCTTGTAAATGTTTTGGGAAAAGGGAGGAGGGTTGGAGCCTGTCCTGGGAGCTGGGGTCCAGGAGATTGGAGAGAGGGCCACTTCCTCCTAGAGATTGACCTGGCCTCCCCTAGCCTTCATTTCAACATCCACTCCCCTCACCACAGTCCTCACCTGTCCTCCCTCCTTAACTGAGGGCTAGGTACACACAGTCAAACAGCAGATATTTCTGATTTTATTTATAATATAAAAATGTTCAAGTGTCAACAGTCAGGTGTTCCGACATTTCAGGGCAGGGTTCCCATTTGTTTCTGTTTGGGAATGATTTTTTAAACAATTGCCTTATTTTCTTTTTTTTTTTTTTTTTTGTGTGTGTGACAAATTAGCATTGGATCCAGTTTTGAGGGTTGGGGAGGGTAAGACTGAGAAGGAATGGAAGTCATAGGTGGGTTGGGGACTGGCTGTGAGAAGGAAATGGTGTCATTTTATTGCTAAAAGGGGAATAGAATACACTGTGTGTTGGCTCTTGTCGGTCCCAGCGTGACCATGCATCCAATCTAAAGAATCTGAAATGCAAAGGACATGCAGGCATAAAATAGAAAAGACGACCTGTAAACGAAGGTGCTGCAGAGGACAAAGGGCGTCCTGGAGGCCGGAGGGGAGGAGGAGCCGTGAACATTGGGCCCCTGGCAGAGCTGCCCCCTCCCTGGGCCCGGGGCTGTTGGGGAAACTTCTTTCTCTGTTCTCTTTCAGCAGCTGTGAAGAGCGGGAAGGGTCCCTCCCCATTCTGGTTGCTGTCGCTGGGCCTTTGACTCTCCCTGGAAGTCACCTGACACCAATTTCAGTTCTAAGCATATGATCTTGTCCTCTCCTCCCACGGGGCCCAGGACTCCAGATCTGGCCTGGGGGCCAAGCAACTTTTGAGCTCAGATTCTTGCTCACTACCTAATCTCCCCGCTTCCCTGCTTTGTCTCATCCCCCACCAACTCGGGATCCACCCCCAACCCAACTTCGAGCAGCCTAGACTTCTCTCCAGGAGCCCCAGAATAGCGTACAGCAAAAGGCACCACAATATAGGTTTCTATTAAAGAGTCAAAAAATTGGCCCATCTCTCTTTTTTTGTTTCTTTTTTTTTCTGAAGCTGTAAATCAGGATGTTACATATAAATAGTTTCCCTATAAAAACGTCTTTGCCGTTAGCTAGTATTATAAGACAATTTTTGCTAAAATGAAAATAAAACATTTTGTTATACTTTTTCCTTTTATAGAAAATAAAAATATTTTTATTTCTGTTTTGCCCTCCTTGCTCTCTCCAGTCGGTGGTCTCTGGTCTCCGTCCAGACAGTGGGGCGCGCGGGCGGGCGGGCGGGCAGCGAGGCGGCGGGGGCGACGGGCCCTAGAGGGGCGCCGAGTCCTGCTTGGCCCGCGGCGGCGGCCCGCGGCTGTGTCTGCTGCTGGCCCGTGTGCTGTGGCTGTCCAGGGAGTAGTAAGTCCTGCTGTCGGCCGCCGGGCACAGCGGCGGCGAGTCCGAGCGCAGCGCGTCGTGCGCCCCGCGCAGGCCGAGGAAAGGCGTGCTCTCGGCAGCCAGCGCCCCGTCCGCGTCGTCCGCGTCGTCGTCCGAGGCAGAGCCGCAGCCCGAGCCGCTGCTCAGCGACAGCGAGTCCCGCGCCGCGCGTGCGCGCTGCGCCGCCAGCCCGTTGAGGCGCGAGCGGCGCCAGCGGCGGGGCCCCGCCGACGTCCTGCGAGACGCGCCGCGCGCGCGTGGCCGCGGCGGCGGGGGGGGCGCGCACTCCTGCGTGGTCTCGTACTCGTCGTCCTCCGGGATGCGGAAGGGGCTGGCGGGCAGGCTGCCCAGGCTGCCGCCCAGTGCGCAGGCCCCGCGTCGAGGCCCGGGCCCCGGGGCGGGGTAGTAGTAACTGTCGCAGCTGCGTTGCATGTCCGCGCCGGGCCCTGGCCCAGGCCCGGGGCCGGGGGGTGCCGGGTGCCGCAGGAGCGGCTGCTGCTCCGCCAGGCGGTAGCTGATGGGCGCGGCCGGGGGCAGCGAAACAGCGTGCGCTGAGTTGGGCGACGTGATCTCGAAGGTCGGCACCTGCGTGGCCAGCGAGTAGTGGAAGTCCACGGGCGAGAGACGCGCGGGCGTGGTCAGGGCCGACACGTACCTGCGGGAGAGGCAGAGGCGTGGGCCGGGGGTCGCGGGTGGGAGACTCAGCGCAACCCCACCCAAAGTAACCTTTTTGCGAGGGAGCCTGCCAGTAATTCTCAGTGGCTTCTCCCGCCTGTCTCCTTCCCGTTATATGCTGATAACCATCGTGATATTGGGATGATTCTAGAAATGTGTTGGCAATGGCTCGGCCTGTAGAATTTCTCCGTGAATAGTTATAGTCATTTGCTGTGGTGATGCGCACAGTCCTGGGTTCGGGCTGGGGCATTTTACCTGTCTTGCCTCATC
>RJWT010053409.1:0-10425 GCA_004365215.1 Cuniculus paca | reverse complement strand
ACAGCCAACATGGGTCTAGGTCAAGTCAGTCTTCTGGCTTTGGTCAATATGGATCTGGTTCAGAAAGGTCATCTAGGTTTGGGCAACATGATTATGGCTCAGGACAGTCCTCTAGTTTTAGTCAGCATGGATCTGGCATAGGCCAATCCTGTAGCAGTGGGCAACACAGTTCAACATCAGGAGAGTCATCAAGCTGTAGCCAACAGAGGTTCAGTTCAGGTCAGTCTTCTAGCTATGGCCAGCATGGGTCTGGTTCAAATCAGTCTTCTAACTACAACCAATATGGGTCTTCCTCAGGACAGTCTTCTGGCTTTGGCCAGCATGGATCAGGCTTAGATCAGTCTTCCAGCTACAGTCACCATGGGTCTGGTTCAGGTCAGTCTTCTAGCTACAGTGGATATAGGTCTGGCTCAGGTCAGTCTCCTACCTATAGCCGACGTGGGTCTGCATCCAGTCAATCTTCAAGGTACAGCCAACAGGGGTCTGGACCAAATCAGTCTTCTGCTTTTGGGCAACATGAATCTGGCCCAGGTCAGTCTTCTGGCTTTGGTCAACATGGGTCTGGCTCAGGTCAATCCTCTAGTTATGGACAACATGGTTCTTCATCATCATGCTGTGAGCAGTACGGATCCAGGGTGGCTCAGTCTTCTAGCTATGGTCAGCATGGTTCTGGATCAAATCAGTCTTCTAGCTATGGCCAACATACATCTGGTTCAAGTCAGTCTTCCAGGCATAGGCAACATGGGTCTGGTCAAACAGAGTCTTCTACTTTTGGTCAACATGGGTTTGGCTCAGGTCAGTCTTCTGGTTTTGGTCAACATGGGTCTGGCTCAGGAGAATATTCTGGCTTTGGTCAGCATGGATCAGGCTTAGGTCATTCTTCCAGCTATGGTCACCACGGGTCTGGTTTAGGTCAGTCTTCTAGCTATGGTGGATATAGGTCTGGCTCAGGTCAGTCACCTAGCCAGAGCCGACGTGGGTCTGAATCCAGTCAATCTTCAAAGTATAGCCAACAGCAGTGTGGATCAAATCAGTCTTCTGCCTTTGAGAAATGTGGATCTGGCTCAGGTCAATCTTCTGGCTTTGGTCAACATGGGTCTGGTTCAGGTCAGTCTTCTGGTTTTGGCCAACATGGGTATGGCTCAGGAGAGTCTTCTGCCTTTGGTCAGCATGGATCGGGTTTAGGTCAGTCTTCTAGCTATGGTCACCACGGGTCTGGTTCAGGTCAACCTTCCAGCCATGGTGGATACAGGTCTGGCTCAGGTCAGTCTCCTAGCAATAGCCGACATGGGTCTGCATCCAGTCAGTCTTCAAGGTATAGCCAACAGGGGTCTGGATCAAATCAGTCTTCTGCCCTTGGGCAACATGAGTCTGGCTCAGGTGAGTCTTCTAGCTTTGGTCAACATGGGTCTCACTTAAGTCAGTCCTCTAGTTATGAACAACATGGTTCTTCATCAGGGCAGTCATCATGCTGTGGTCATCAGGGATCCAGGTTGGGTCAGTCTTCTAGCTATGATCAGTACGGGCCTGGATCAAATCAGTCTTCTAGCTATGGCCAACATATATCTGAATCAGGCCTCTCTTCTAACCAAAGGCAACATGAGTCTTGCTCAAGAGAAACTTCTGGCTTTAGTCAACAAGAGTCAGTTCCAGGAGAATCATCTGGTTTTAGTCAGCATGGTTCTGGTTTAGGTCAATATTCTGGCTATGGACAACATGGCTCAACATCAGGACAGTCATCATGCTGTGGTCAACATAGACCCAGCTCAGCCCAGTCCTCCAGAAATGGTCAATACGGATGTGGTACAAATCAGTCTTCTAACTATGACCAATATAGATCTGTCTCAGGTCATTGTTCTAGCCATAGCCAACATGGGTATGCCTCACATATGCCTGAACATTATAATTCTGGTTCATGTCCTTCATCTATCTCTGGACAATACTGTTCTGGATCTGGTCATTGTTCTAACCCTCAACAATGTGGATCTGGCTCATGTTACTCATCTAGCTCTGGATCATGTGGTTCTGGACCTAGTCAATGTTCTAGTTTTGAGCAACATGAATCACAAGGGAGATGTGGAAACCAGTGGAAATCTAACTATAGCCATTCAAATTGTAATGAAGGGCAGTGGAGAAGTGGCTATAAACAAATAGAAAGCTCCTCAGGATGTGCCTCTGAACAATTTATGCCTTCCTGTGGACAGTCTAGATCTAATACTATCAATAAATTATCATTTTGCAATGAGAATCACAGACAAAGTAGCTATCATGACCAAAAAGGAAAAGTAGATAGCTGTGGAGTGGGAAGTATAGGCTCGAGACCCCAAAGTTTCAATAGTAGCACTCCACTGTATGAATATGTCCAACAGCTGAGGTGTTAAATATAGGGATGAATAATGAATAGAAGTAAAACTAACTCGAACAGCAATTTTAAAAATGAGAAACTGTTACAGAGAAGCAAGTCATCATGAAATTTCTATCTGTTTCTGTCTTTTTCTTTTAAACCTGTAATTGTACTCCACTACTTGTTATTTGGCTCCTTCCCCAAAAATATAGGGCATGTGGGCTACTTTTTATGAAATATTGAGTTGAATAAATGACTATTATGGGGTTAAATTTGGAAAAATAATGCAAAATATTTAAGGAGCTTGGATTTTATTTAAGGTATCTTTTCGACACTCATTATTTAATCAGAGATAATGCCAAAGCTTAGGCCAATATTCTGGCTATGGACAACATGGCTCAACATCAGGACAGTCATCATGCTGTGGTCAACATGGACCCAGCTCAGCCCAGTCCTTCAGAAATGGTCAATACGGATGTGGTACAAATCAGTCTTCTAACTATGGCCAATAAGGATCTGTCTCAAGTCATTGTTCTAGCCATAGCCAACATGGGTATACCTTACATACGCCTGAACATTATGAGTCTGGTTCATGTCCTTCATCTATCTCTGGACAATACTGTTCTGGATCTGGTCATTGTTCTAACCCTCAACAATGTGGATCTGGCTCATGTTACTCATCTAGCTCTGGATTACGTGGTTCTGGACCTAGTCAGTGTTCTAGTCTAGTCTATCTTTTCAACAGCTCATTATTTAATCAGAGACAATGCCAAAGCTAACGGTGTAGTTTTAAAAATTATATATTGTAAATGTAACATGCTAAAGTTAAAACTTTCTCTAAAAGCTACAAGTGCTCAAATTTTCGGTGTATGCTATACAGAATAGTAGCAAAAAACAAAAAAGAAATCCTAAAAGCGAAGATGTACCACTGATAGTGTGTTGGCTTATAAAATCTGCTATACCCCTATTTTTGAGTACATCATCTGTTCAGTAAATATCTGGTATTATGAAGAAGTTACTTCACATGCTTCTCCTTGACCAAGCAAGAGTATAATGTCTTAACAAGCAGGTTGTATCAGTTTAGGATCAAAGGATCCAAATGTAGGTTTTAACCTGATTTCAACAAGAAGGATCTCAGTTCCCACTTTTAAGAAGTTGGCTCCATGTTTTACTGTGTGATTTTTTTCTCTCTAAAATTAAAACATAAATAAATAAAAAATAGAAAAAGTTGGTTCCAGATTAAAAAATGTTAGAGGTGCTTAGTATAGAAATACAATAACTCCATGTAAGGGAATATACACACTCAGATAGGAAGAAAAACTATCACTGTTATATAGTTCCTTTATTTGACTGCAATGAATTTGTTTCAAGTGTTTGGATTCAAATAACTGCATTGCATTAAAATTGGCAATAAATAAATGGTGATCAAATATACTGAGTTTCATCTTCTTTCTGCTTCATGTCATTTCTCTAACACAGGTGGTCAAACCAGAATTCAGTACAAATAGCACTTTCCCAAGGTCCTAATCTTCACAAACAACCCAGATTATATAGTCTTTAAATTTTATTTAATAAGACAATTTCATTGGAAAATGGCTAAAATTTTATGATACTGTTCTTGACCATGGTATTTTAGATATGACACAGGTAGCAAAAGCAAAAAAACAAATAGGTGAGACCATAAAAACTAAATAAATAAATGAGATTACATCAAACTGGAATAAATAAATAAATAAAACTATAACAAGTGAAATAAACCAGACACAGAAAGACATTTACTGCATAACCTGACTTATAAGTGTAATCTTAGAAAGTCAAACTCACAGAAACAAAAGTAAAAAATGATTACCAGGAGTCAGGGGCTGAGGCAAACAGGAAGGTGCTGGTCAAAGAATACAAACTTTCAGTACAAGATAAATAAATTCTAGAGAACTTACAGCACCATGACTGTAGTGAATAGTGAATGTATTTTATCTTGAAATCTGGTAAAGAACAGATTTTTTTCATTTTTGTATTTTATGAAAAAATAAAAACAAAATTACATAACAAAATAATAACAGAATAAGAACAGTTAACACACTGTATCATTATCTTCAAAGTAGTTACTCAGAGTACAAGGCATAAACCAAAATGATTCTTAGGAAAAGAGAAACAAATGGATAATAACACAAAACTTTCTTTTGAATGATCTAAAATAAACCAGTAGTATAAATGAAACAAATTAGCATATATATTAAAATATTTTTGAAACAACAAAATATGTAATTTGGGGAAGTATTTGAACTTCTTTCTGTTTGTCTCTCTTCTATTTTGCTCTTTATTTGTGTATATACTTATATATACTTTTTCGCATTTGAGAGAAACCATGCGATATTAGAGCTTCTGTGTCTAATTTATTTCACTAAATATTATGCTCTCAAATTGCATCCATCTATATATGAATGCCTCAAGTTTATCTTTCTTTATAGCAGCACAGCACTCCACTGTATATAAATAATATCTCTGTAAACTAGTACAACTACTATGGAAATCAGTGTAGTGATTCCTTAAAAAAACTAAAAAATAGAAATTCCATTTGACCCAGCTATCCCTTCTAGGTATCTTCCCAAAAGAGTTAAAATCATCATATTATCATATTACAGGGATACACACATACCCATGTTTACAGCAGTACAATTTATAATAGTTAGATCTTGAAAACAGCACATATATCCAACAACAGATGAATGAATAAGAATAGATCTTAAATGTTCTCACTATATCAAAAAATGGTTAACTATGAGATGACACATATGCTAAATTAGCTTAATTGTGGTAATCATTTCAAGATGTACACATGTCAAAACATTACATTTTGCATCTTAAATATATACAATTTAACTTAAATGGTGCCAAGATAATGTATATCTCAATAAAGCTGAAAATGCTTAAAATAGGCACAAGAATTGAATGGATATTTACCAAAGTAGATATACAAATGGTCATTAAGCACATGTGTAACACTCAACATCATTATTCATCAGAGAAAATAAATGAAAACATGAAGAGATATTATTCTGCACCCATTAGAATGGCTAAATTAAAAACTTTAGCAATACCAAGAGCTGGTACTGCTAGGGGAAAATAAAATAATTCAGATTCTTTGGAAAACAATGTACCAAGTTAAATAAATTTTTTGAAAATTGTAAGAATTAAAATGATATTGTTTGATATTGCTTTAACAAAAAATAAATTTAAAAAGCTAAGAGTTTTTGAAGGAAGAGTTCTCATACATGATTGCCTAGTAGTAACTACTATAAAGCACCTTGACAGAACCACAACCTTACACAAAAAATATTTCTCCAAAGACACCTGCCTAGCAACTGTCTGTTCAACCTCATACTGGCACCACACGTTATTAATTCTTATAGCCAAGCATTGTTGTCTTAATGTATCTTATGTAATCTTCAGTTTTACCTTCAAAACTTTTCCCTTGCTACAACTTTATTGAGGATGCCCATTGTTTGCTATGGCATAAGTATTCCTTTTACATTGCTCTGTTATTCCCTCAAATAAATATCATTATTTTTAAAGAGTCTCTCTCTGAATAGTACTTAGGATGACACTTTACTATATGACTCAGAAGTTCTACTGCTAGGTAAAATGAAAACATTTGACCAAGATTATTATATAAACACCCATAGCAACTCTAATAATAATAGCTCTAAACTTGAAACAACTCAAATGTCTAAAACCTAGTGAATGAATAAACAAATTGTGATGTAACCTATCCAACAGAATACTATTAGGCAAGAAAAAAAGAATAAACTACTGATACATATGAGGTGGATGAATCTTGAAACACTACCTTGGATAGAAAGAGACCAGATATAACAAAATATACTTTTGATTATATTATATGAAATTTACTAAAGACAAATTTAATCTATAAAGATAGAAAATATATCAGTAGTTGACTAGAGCTGAGTAAACTTTTGAATTGGCTGGGAGGAGTCACACATAATTAATCTAGGTTGACGGAATTATTCTATGTCTTGATTGTATCAGTTGTTACATGGATAAATATTTTTGTCAGAACTTAGAATTGATTGCTTAAAATAACTGCATTTTACTGTATGTAAATTAAATCACAGTAAAGGAATTGCTTAAAGGCTTTTTGTAAAACTTGATATACTCTATAACTCTAAAATTTACATTGAAGAGCAGAATCAAAAGTGGCCAGGATAACTTTTAAAATAAAGGAGACAGTGGCATAACATCAGATATCAAAATGTGTTACAAAGTTACATCATTTAAGACAGTACCCAGTTGTTGTAGGAACAGCTACATAGAACAATGGACTTCCTGAAATAGACTCATGCACACTTCATACAGAACAATGACAGCTCTGCATATCAGTGGGGAAAGATGTACCTTTCAATAAATGGTGTCAAGATAATGGAGTTTTTTATGTGAAAAAACAATTGTATCTGTATTTTACACTATATACAAAAAGTAATTCCAAGTAAATTAAAGAACCGTAGTAAGACAATTTTTAATTTTTTTTAAAAATATAGAGTATATTTATGACCTCCATTCAAAGTAAGATTCAGTCTTTTAACCAAAAAATACACAAGGCACAAAAGAAAGATTCATTACTTTTACTTCAAATAAATTTTAAGGGTCTATAGATGCTCTCAAAAAGTAGAAAAGTACAAACTAGAATAAGATGTTTGCAAAACCTCAAACAATAAATAACAGCAAGATTGTATTGTGATTATAAAATCACAATTTAAAAAATACAAATTAATAAAAAGAAAATTTACCATAGTTAAAATCTGAATTTTAAAACAATGTTCAGGAATACAGATACTTAAAACATACTTAAATCCATAAAAAAAAAAAACTAAAAATCTGAAGTACTCAGCATTGAAAAGTTAGAATAACAAAAATCTGTATTGGTAACCACCAAGGAAGCAATCTAGCAACCACATAAGAGTCTACAACAACAAAACACTGCAAATAACCTAAACGTAAAACAGAGGAATGAATAAACTGCAATATACCCATATACTAAAATGCTATACAGCACTTAAAATTAATGATATTTACAGCTAGCTAGACATAGGTACAGATATATAGACACTCCAAAAGTGTAATACTGAGAAAAATATACATATATACCACTGTATATCCAGTGTGGTACCATTTATCACAGCGTTAATATATATTTAACACCTATTTGATAAATATAAAAATCTTTATAAAAAAATGAACACTCAACACTGGGTGCCTCTGGAGGGAGTAGAGAAAATGGAACTGAAAGACCAAATGCTATCAAGGACTGCTCAAGGGAGAAAGTGCTATGACAAGATAGTCCACTGGCAATCCTGGCCCAGCATGCCCCAGTTTTTTAAATAAGTATGTCAGCACATCAGTGCCAGATGATATTCATCAGCTGAGTCACACAACAAACAATCTGGCTGAGTCTTGAAATTCACCGTGGATCCTTATGGAAAAATGGGCTTCCCATAATTTTCCCAAAAGGAGAAAGCATTCAGTAGCCAGATTAATACAGACATCTAGTATTTCTATAATTGAATTACAATAAAACAGATTTGCTAAATCTGGGTAACTCCAGGGCACTGAAATGAGTATGCTTCTAGGTCTACAAGATGAGATCCAAACACTGACTGTTTTTCCAGGCAATACCCCAAGCTTATTCTTTGTTTTCTAAATTTCAAGAGGTAAAGAACATGAAAAAAAATTCTAACAGAAATCCAAGAAATTTCAAATACATCTCTAGTTATATAGCTAGCTAAGTCAAGTTTTTAATGGTGTTTTTCTTCTTGTATGATCCATAATGTTCCAGCTAATAGAAGTAAAAGAGGAAAGCTAAATGTTTTAGGCAGGATCTCCATACTTCATTCAGAGTCCAGATCTCACCTTTGAAGATCAAGAAAGTCAATCTTTTTTTTTTTTGTACTCTCAGGTGTTATTAAGCTCTGGAAGACAAACTCGTACTAAGCAAAGTCTTAATGGTTCAATTTATTAACTATGAGACATATTTATATTGAGAATAGGAACCAGCTATTTGCCATGAGGTATTCTCTCTCATTGGATAAATTTATTTTTAAAATATCAGAGGTTATTAGATACACTTTACAGCAAAAGAATTGTATTCCCCAAAAGTTCTCTATCTTGCTATGGCAATGTGATGACTTTAATAATTTTTCCCAAAAGAGAAAGAACGGTTCAAAAGTAGTATTTTACTGCTTACCTTATAAGCTGAGAACAATATATGTTATGTTCTTGGCATAAATTATTTAATATATTTTTTATTATTTAATTTCATTCTCATAGCAACTCCATTATCACAGGTGTTACACTCAATTTATTGAAGAAATTGAGACTCTGAAAGTTTAAGTGACTTGCTGATGTTAATCACGCCTGTAAAGGAGCACAGGTCCATAATACTAGCCACTTAGGAGGCTAATGCAGGAGGATTGCAAATTCAGGGCCAGTCTGAGCAATTTAGTGAGATTCTGTCCCAAAACAAAAATAAAAGGGACTGAGGACATAGCTCAGTGGCAGAGCATCCCTGGGTTTAGTCTTCACTACCACACACACACTATCTATCTATCTATCTATTCAAGTATGTTTAACTCCAAAACACACATATCTGATACTGCATCACTGCCTTCTGCTCCAGTATAATTTCTTACTAGACAACTACAAATATGTAGGACCAGAGCCACATCCGATTCTGGATGCTTCTAGAAATATCTCAACTAATACTTATCCTCTTACTCCTTTTCCTACTCTCAATGCAAAGATACTTAAAGTCTTTAAGGGAGACTTAAGAAACACCCTCACTCACTGGCACTCCGCTTAAGAATAATTTTTAAGGGTGGATCACTAATAGAGATAACTCATCTCATATTTTATTTCTCTCATTACATTTAATGATTCTCATTACCTTCAATTCTGGAGGGTGGCACTTTCTGACCTAGTCCTTTTTTTTTATTTATTTTTAAAAGAATACAACCAAACAAAACAGAGTAAAATCAATCAAAACAAAGCAATGAATATGGCACATGACTTTTAAACAGGGTAAAAAGCAATCGATAGAGCTACCATAATGCCCCTTGTTATCTGCAATATACCTGCCCATACCATCAGGGATAAGTAAAATCAAACAAAATACAACAAACTAAAACATTAGAAACTAAACAAAACATAACAAAAAAAGCAAACAAAGCAGAACAATGCAAGCAATATAGAATTTCAAGATATTAGCAAAACAGCATTGGCTACCATAATATTTGTTATCTTCAGAATAGTCGCCTACACCTTCAGACATATTACAATCCAACCACACAGAATAGAGTAAAATCAATCAAAACAAACAATGAAAGCCATACAGGGTTTCTAAACAAGATAATTGGATATCCTCAATGGCTGCAATGATATATTTTGTTATCTTTAAAATAGCTGTCCATGCCATCAAGTATAATAAAATCAGAATAAGATGAAACTAATCAGAACAATGAATAAAATCTGAATTTCAAATCATGATAATAGATTAATAGTGGTCATTTCTTTCCCTTTTTAGATAATTCCTCCCCTTTGACTTTCCCAATATGTATTGTGCATTTTGGATCCCACTAACACCTTTAGTTTGTTATACTATGGAGACAACACAAAATTCACCCTTGTGACTCTGGTCCATTACATCCACAAGCACTATTACCAGTTGCCTCTATCTACCTACAAGAGCCTTGAGGTTATCTTCCTTTATAGCTGAGTGGGTTTCCACCACAGAAAATACCATGTCTTTCTTATCCATTCTGCAATTAATGGGCAGGCTACCCCTATTTTTTTTTCTGGCTCCCTGTCACATAGGGCATTGTTCTCTCTCCTTTGACTTTCAGACTATGAATTTTCTTTCTAGCTAAATGTGTTTCTTGCATAGAGCATATTGATGGATCCTGTCTCCTGATCCACTATGACCCAGTCCTTTCAAAGTCTTACTTGAAATTCACTGTGGACAAATAACACACGGTACTGTACTTTTTTTTTTTTAAGATCCCAATCCAGGG
>RJWT010053408.1:0-10422 GCA_004365215.1 Cuniculus paca | reverse complement strand
TTAGATGATCCATATTCCTGGCTTTTCCAAACTTCTGGGGTCTCCACTGCACCTTTGGCTTCACAGTCACAGCTTCACATATTGCCCTCTCGGGCACACTGCCTGGTCTCCCAGACCCTCTGAAATTGGGGTGGAAGCCTTTTCAACCTCAGAACTTGTGCATTCTGTATGCACCTAAAACCAGCACCATGTGGATGACACTGACATCTGCTGCCAGCTGGAGCAGTAGCCAGGCTTTCCTCTCTCTTAGCTGTAGGGGTCGAGTGCCTGGATCACTGGGCACTCTGAACCTGGTTCTGAGGAAAAGATTTTCTATGCTGCCGCCATTCTGGAACCTTCTGTGGCCTCCTCCACCATTTGGGAACATGGTGCCTGAGGCTTTCTCCTCAGAGCAAAATCTTTCACTTTTGCAGTTTGGAAGCTGCAAAGGTTCAGGACTTGCTGATTTTTGCAATGCCTTCAGGTCATCTTTTCTATTTTTCTGTTCCTTCTCAGCAGTCAAGATCTCAGCTTTATCATTATAGTCCACAGTTTTACTGGAGCTTCCTTTCTGGCCAAACTCACAGTGTTTTAAGTCACTCTGCTGGGCCCTGTGCTCTTGGTTCACAATATAAATCTGGCTAAAAGCCCCCAACAATAGCCATGTCACAGCCTCAACATTCGACTGCCTTGAAATTTCTTTTACCAGATTAATCAGTCCACCATCCTTAATCTCAGTCTCAGGCAAAGTCTCTGGACATGAGCAAAACGCAGACAAACTTTCTGCCAAGCCACAACACACATCATGTGGAGTCTGGCAACTAATGCAGTCCTCCTTCCAAGCAGAAACCTCCTGAGCCTGGTCTTTACCAGCAGGCTCTCTGTCAGCCTCCTGGTCTCCTGAGCTCTGACCAGAATCTCCCATGCAGAACAGCCTAAGCTGTTCCAGGGCTTCTCTTTCAGGTGACATGTCCAAACCTTTCCAAACTCTTCCCACAAGCCATTCCCAAAGGCTCTTGAACCACATGGTCAGGTACAGTCACAGCAATGACCCCACTCTACTGGCACCAAATTCTGTCTTGGTTACTTTTCTCTCTTGCTGGGACAAAACACCTGACACCCAAAGTGAAGCAAGGAAAGGTTTGTTTAGCTTACAGTTTTTGGATATTTCAGTCCATAATCAGCTGGCTCCAAGGCAGAGTGGCATGGCACTGGAACAACACTTCAAGGCAGCACCCAGAGCAAAAAAGAGACAAACAAACCTCTTCTCCTCCCTTATATTGTAAACAGCCTGCTGCCTCCCTTTAGGGCAGGTGTAGCACTCACAAAATCTTCTTGCCCTGCTTTGCACAGGATGAGGATATTTACAAAGTAAGAACCCTGGATCCCTGCTGAGTCTCTTAGTTAAACTTCTAAACTTCTCAAATTGACACAATGTATCAACCATAACAACATGGGTCTAGTTTTAGTCTTTGGCATGTGGAAAGCCAATTTTTCCAGCACCATTTATTAAAGAGGTTTTCTTCCAGTGAACACGTTTGAACCCTTTGTCAAAGATAAGGTAGCTGAGTGTCTTTGTAGTGGTGTCTGCATCTTGTAATCTGTTACATTGATCCTCAGGTCTGTTTTTTGCCAGTACCATGCTGGTTTAATCACAGTAGCTTTGTAGTATAATTTCAAGTCAGGGATTCTGACCACCTGCCTTGCCTTTGTTGTCCAGGATTGTCTTTGCTATTCTAGTTCTCTTTGGTTTCCAAATAAATTTTAGGAATGTTTTCTCTAGATCTGTGAGGTATGCTAATGGTATTTTGATCAGCATTGTATTAAATCTGTATAACAATTTTGGGAGTATGGCCATTTTCACAATGTTGGTCCTTCTTTGCTCTTGGGCAGTGTGTCTTTTGTCATAATAAATATTTTTAAAATTTAAACATTCACCATACATTTTGATCATACCTTGTAAATTTTCAGTTGAGATAATCTGAATTTGATTCATGACACTAACATTAATTTTTTAAGTTGTTTGAGAAGTTTAGTGCATTTCAACATATGCCAGTACCCTGATTTAATCATTGAACACTCTCCATGCATTGAAATTTACACTGAACCCTGCCAATATACAAAATTACTAAGTGTCAATTAAAACTAAAAGCATATTTTTAAAAACTGGATTTCTAAAATACCCATTCATCTATGATTAGACTTACACATGGTTGGAGGAAACCTTTGTTTTGCCTAAAGGTGAACCCTGTTTAACTTTATTTTTTCATTCAATTGGTATTTGTTAATTCTATTTCATGCCAATACTGTGCTATTTACTAACACAAGCATAAAAAATCATGAATCCTGCCTTGTATTTGCATGAAAATATTAATATCAGAAATGAAAGGTTCATCATCACTATTGACCCTGGGAATATTAAAAAGGATAATAAAAGCATATGATGAACAACTCAATGCCTACACATTTGATAATCTAGATGAAAGACACAATCAATTAAAAGTCAGCACAAGGAAAAATATAATCTGAATAGGCCTATACCTAAATTGAGGTAATAATAAATAACCTTCCAAAGCAAAAAGCACCAGGCCCAGGGAGATTCACTACTGTGTTCTTTTAAACATTTAGAGATGAAATGATACTGATTCACTATAATTTCTTCCAAAAGTAGAAGCAGTGAGAATTTCTAGGTCCTTCTATATAGCTATTCAGGTTGAAAGACTACAATCTATCACCTCAAAAGGCTAAAAAAGAAAAATCATATGATTCTATCTCTAGATATAGGAAAAGCATTTGACAAAGCCCAACACTCACTTGTGATAAAACCTTCAGCACACTAGGAAAAAAACTTCATGAAGAACATCTACTAATAACTTACAACTAAATCACACATAAGGGGAAAACCTTGGTACTTCCTCCCATTAGATCAGGAACAAGACGAGGGTATCTTTCATCATTTCTGCTCCACTGTACGCTAATACATCCTAGCTAGTGCAATAAGACAAGGAAATAAAGCATTTATAGATCAGAAAGGAAAAAATGAAACTGCTTTGTTTATAAATGACATGACCATCTATGACATGACAATCTAAATACCAAACAATTGAAAAAACAACCAAAAAAACCCCTCTTGAAATGTATAAGCAAGTATAGGAAGACTGCAGATTGGAAGGTTAAAATATAAAAGTCAATTTCCTTCCTTTACACCAGCAGTTAATAATTCAAATATTATAATAGAAAACAAGCTGTTTACATCCTCAGCAAAAATCTGAAATACTTATGCTATGGTTTGTATATTGTATCAGCTTGAGCAGTTTAGAGGTTTAACTGAGAGACACAGGGAACCAGGGTTCTTACTCTGTAAATATTCTCAACCTGTGAAAGAGGAGGACAAGGACATTTTGTGAGTGCTACACCCACCCTGAAGGTTTGGGGGGTGGCCTGTGTACAATTTAAGGGTAGAAAAGAGGCTTGCACCTCTCCCTCTTTTGCTCTGGCTGCTGCCTTGAAGTATTGCCCCAATGCCATGGCACCCTGCCTTGGAGCCAGCTAGTTATGGACTGAAATCTCCAAAAACTGTAAGCTAAATAAACCTTTCCTTGCTTCACTTTGGGTGTGGGGTGTTTTGTCCCAGCAATGAGAGAAAAGTAACAAAGACAACTTAAGCATAAATCTAAATCAAACAAAGTAAATGCAAGACTTAATGAAGAAAATCACAAAGTTCTGATGAAAGAAAGCAAAGATCTAAATAAATCCCTTATTCACTGATAAGAAGACTCAATATTAAGATGTCAGTTCTCCCCTACTTGACCTATGTATTCAATGCAGTCCCAAGTAAAATTATAGCAGATATTTGCAAACTGATTGTATTGTGGATATTTGCAAACTGATTGTTAAGTTTCTATAGAAAGTTTAAAAGACCCAGAATAGCCAATAAGGTATTAATAAATGTACCTTACTACCCAGCTTCAAAGTTTACTGTAAGGCTACAGTAACCAAGACAAAGTAGTACTGGCAAAAGCACAGACAAGTAGGTTAATGGCACACAACAGAGAGGCTAGAGTGCCCGCACAAATGCGGTCAGCTGGCCTTTGAAACAGGAGCTGCAATGGAGAAGCAATTATCTTCAACAAAGGGCTTTGGGTGGAAAAAAACTGAATCTACACATGGACCTTACATCTTTTATTAACATTAATTAAAAATGGATCACAGTCCTTTGGAAAATGCAAAAGAATAAGACAAGTCTATCTTGTGCTGCTTTCACAGAATACCACAGGCTAGGGGGTTTGTAATGAACAGAAATGTGTTGGTTCACAGCTCTGGACACTGGAAATTCACAATGGAGGGCAGCATCTGGTGAGGGCTTTCTTGCTGATCATCTGACATCAGGTCCCAAGAGAGTGAAGGGAAGGCAAAATTCATTTGTATAATAAATTTGTGACAACAACATTGTCCATTCAAAAGGGCTCTGCTCAAACACTTACTGAGAGGCCTATCTCTCAACACTGTTGTGTTGGGGGTTAAGTTTGCAACACAAAACCTTTGGGGCAACCTGCCTCAGAAGAGTAACACAGGACAAAACCAAATGGCCTCAGAAATGTCAGTGAGTTTCTAGATACAACACCAGTAGCACATCCAAGAAAGAAACATTGATAAATTGAACTTCATAAAAATTAATAACTTCCACTGCTAGAAAAGACATGATGAAAAAGAAAATGAAAAGAGAAGCTGTGGAAGACCACCAGGATGCTTTTCTTGAAAGAAGAGCATTTGGCTCCATTTTGACTAAACCTGGCCCTATTTTTATGTATTGATATGTGCAGAGCTGACTAGGATATTTTCTTTATCCCCTTGACTGGCTTTAAGCAATGCAAATGGGTGTAGCCAAGGTACTGATGTGTAGCCTTTACAGCAATGGACAGGTCAGTGATGCCCCACCTATAGCTCCCAAGTAGTATGCATGACCTAATGACAGCATGCTGTCCTGAGACTTAGGCTCAGAAAAAGATCTATGACATCTCAGGGCATGAAGATGAGACATCAAAGCCTAGACACTGAGCCTTAAACATGAGGTCTTTACTCAATTCGTGATACACAGATTACCCTTTCTGCATCTCTCTTTCTTTCTTTGCATATTGCAGAAGTGCTATAAGGTCTTACCTAGCCCAGCTCATGGCACTCATGTACTTCCTACCTTTCTCTCAGTCACTCATCCCTGAGCTACTCCCCTCTTCACGAATTAATAAAACCCAGGTTAGGTCCTGGGTCAAGGCCTTTGCTCTGGTTAGCCATTATTCTAACTGAACTTAGGACCCCGTCAGCTCCCCACCATGATAGATATGTATTTGTGTCTTTATTCACACAGTGGGTTGCACTGGAAGTGGTAAATTGGAATTAACTCACTAGAATTCCAATAACTTTTCCTGGGATTATAAATGTGGACTCCTCCAGACCATGATGAGGTCCATAAGAGCTTCCTATAATGAGCCATAGATTGAAGGAAAATATTTGTTAAAAACATAAGGACTGGTATGTAAATAAACCTTTAAAACTTAATAAAAAACCACATAACCTAATTTGAAAGTGGATGAAGATATCAGAGAAGACATACAGGTGCAAATAAGCATATGGGAAAATGCACAACACTTTATGTCATTAAGAAATTTCAGGCCATTGGGGATGCAAGCAGTGCAGGTTGGGAGAAGCAGCACTCAGCCTCAGGAAAAGCAGAAGGCAGCCCTCCTACTTTGCACACACCAGCTGCCATTGGGGACATTTCCCACCAGCAACCAGCTCTGGTGGGGAGAAGCAGCAGCCAGCCCCACCCTCATGCACACATCAACTGCCATCGGAGAACTTCCTGCAGGTAGTCAGCTCAGGCAAGGAAAAGCAGTAGCCAGCCCCACACTAGTGCACCCACTGGCTACCATCAGGTACCTATAGCCAGCACTGGCCGGGAGAACCAGTCAGTCATGTTTTAGAGAAACCATAGCCAATGCAGGAAGTGCCTACAACCCCACAACCTTCTTATCTGGAAGAACCCAGGAAAATGTCAAGATGAAGAAGCAAAAGGCAGTCTCTGGCCCCAACCCATGTAGAGCAATTCCAGGAGATGCAAACATGGAAGAGATTGGAAATTGCATACCTGAAGTTTCTGAAGTGATGGCAACTGAAGTAAAGAAACAATTTCATGAAGCTATGAAAGAAATTAGATAAGAAATACTACCTCAGGTAAAAGAAGAAATGCTGAGTATATCTAAAGAAGAGATAGAAAAAAATATAGGAGCATAGGAAAATGAGGGAAACCTTGAATGAGCAATATAAGAAAGATTTAGAATGCATGAAACAGATTCAAAGAGATATCCAGGAAATTAAAAATTCCACTGAAAGCTGGCAAAACTGCTCCAAAGAAACTGAAGGTAGACTCTCAGACCTTGAAGACAGAATGGCGGCCAGTGATCATGAAAGGAAAGATCTCTTAAAAACAATAAGGAGCCAGGAAATAACAATTCAACAGCTGCAAGATGATGCAAAGAAACATAACTTAAGAACAATAGGTGTCAGCGGAAAAGCTGGGGGTCAACACAAATGACATTAGAAGTCTATTTACAGAAGTGATAGCAGAAAATTTCCCAAACATGGGAAAAGGACCTGACATACAGATAAGTGAGGCACTTAGGACTCCACCTAGATATAACCAAAATAAATCTACACCCAGACATATAATAATCAAGATCCCAGAAATTCAACACAATTACAGAATATTAAAGCTGTTAGAGAAAAGAAACAGATCACCTACAGAAGAAAACCCATCAGAATCATGACAGACTTCTCAACACAAACCACTAAGTCAAGAGGTTGGAGTGAATTATTTCAAGTCCTGAAAGATAAGAACTTTCAACTCAGATTGATGTACCCTGCAAAACTATCTTTCAAAATTAATGGAGAAACAAGATACTTCCATGACAAAGAACTCATGACTACCAAACCAACCCTACAAAGTATACTGAAGGACATTCTAGAGAGAGATGAAAATGACCACAGTTCCAGGAACAGCAGCAGAGGGGAATCACTGAGTGGGGCAAGCAATTGAATGGAGGGGAAAGGAGGCAGCCAATGGCAGGAAAATAGCAAAGCAGAGAGGAGTCAGTGCATGTTGACCATTAATGTAGATGACCTCAATTCACCAATAAAAAGAAATTCAGGCAGAGTGGATTGGGAGACAGGATCTATTAATATGCTTTATATAAAAAACACATTTAACATGAAAGGAAATTCATAGGCTGAAAGTCAAAGGAGAGAAAACAATGCTCTATGTTTTTTCTGCTCCAGAAAAAAGCAGGGGTAGCTTGTCCATCAATTACAGAATGCATAAGAAGGATATGGCATTTTTATACAATGGAAAGCTACTCAGCTGTAAAGAAAGATAACCTTGAGGCTCTTGTAGGTAAATAGATGCAACTTTAGATCATGTTCATGGGTGAAATGGTTCAGAATTACACGACTGAACATCATGTTGTTTCCCTAGTATAAAAAACTGAAGGAGTTAGTGGGATAGAAAAAGCACACTATATACTATGAAAGTGAAAGGGGATGAAACTTCTAACACCTCTAAAAAGTCATTGTTAATTTCCTATTATCTTGTTTTGAAGCCCTGTATTGTTTTCATTGTTCTGTTTTGTTTGGTTTTATTTTGTTCGATTTTATTATATCTGATGGTATGGGCAACTATTTGAAAGATAACAAAATATATTATGGTAGTCATTATTGATTTCCTATTATCTTGTTTAGAAGCTCTATATTGCTTTCATTGTTTTGTTTTGATTGATTTTATTCTATTTTGTTTGTTTGATTTTATTATGTCTGATGACATAGGCAGTTACTTTGAAGATAGCACGAGGCATTATAGTAGCCATTTTTGATTTCCTATTATCTTGCTTTGAAATCCTGTATCACATTCACTGTTTTGTTTTAATTGTTGTATTCTGTTTTATTTTGTTTGGTTTTATTCTTGTCATAATAAAAAAATTTCAAATTAAACAACAAATATGATACCATTATACAACTATGCATATGGCTAAAATCCAAAACTGACAGCACAAAAACCTGTCACAAATGTGGAGAAGCAGATGCTCTTATTCACTGAGGCTGAGAATGCAGAATGGTACAGCCACATGGAAGACAATTGGATAGTTTCAAAAATAAACAGATACTTACCATACAGCCCAACAATCACACTGGTTGGTATTTATTATTCAAATGACTTGAAAACTTCTGTTTGCAAAAACACTTGCACACAAATGTTTCTAAGAGCTTCATTTTAATTGTCAAAACTTGGAAACTGTTAAGATACCCTTCAGTAGGTGAATGGATAAATAATGACACCTCAGTTCAAAAGAGTATTATTCAGAAATAAATAAAATCAGCTACCAAGCCAAAGAAAGATGTGGTGGAAACTTATGTGCACATTACTAAGTGAAAGAAGCCAATCTAGATAGATTACCTAGTATGTAAGCCAACTATAAGACATTCTAGAAAAGCCAAAACTATACACTCCAAACAGATGTGGTTGCAAGGTCATCAGAAAAAAGAGTGAATGAATAGGTGGAACAGGGAGGATTTTTAGGAGAATAAAACTATTGTTGGTGATATTTTAATGGTGGAAACATTGCAGTATGGTCTTTTCAAAACTTACAGAACCATCCAACACAAAGAATAAGCCCTAATACAGGGCATAAACTTTGATTTATAATAACATATTAACAAATGCATGAATATTATGGAAAATGCAAATATTAAGGAAATTAGATACAAGGTAGAGTGGGAGTAAGGTAGATAAGAATCATTTATACTTTCTACCCATGTTTTCTGCAAACCAAAAACTACTCTGAATAATGAAGTCAATTAAGAAGGCTTCAGGACTGTGAATATTTAGGATGACATTCAGACAAGTACCAGTATTTTGTCCCTCTGTGAGAGACAGTAATAGGTTATGTCACAAGACTAGTGTGATGTATCATTTTTTCTATACCATTTATTTTCTGTACAGATCAGTTATCTTGAATAGACCATGAGTTAAGTTTGATGAGACATTTTACTTTAACACAGACTATACAATCTCTATTAAAATACTCTTCTCTCCCAGTTTCTTTTATATCACTTAAAAGCTAAAAATGATGGAAAATGATTTTGTGTTTTTATTAAAATTAATGCACCCTTTGTCCCCTTTCCAGGGCCTTCATCTGGTGCTTTAATTCTAAGGGGATGTGCCCACTGGTTCTGGGATGTTTGCCCTGGGAGATTAGATAGTGGTCAACTTCTTATTATATGGACACCATCAATCTATGATTGGCCAGAGAACTTCAGATTATTTCATTCCACTTGAAGTAAAAAAAAGGGGAGAATAAATCCTCAGAAGGTCCCAAGTTCCTATTTCCAAATGTTCAAGTGCAATTTGAAGAAATAGTTGGATTTAACCAGCAACCCTGAAGCTCAAAATGACTCTAAATTGACTTTAATCAAATTCACCACAACACATGGGAAGAAGTAGGCACTGGCTGTTATGTTCCTCCTTATCAATACAAAATGTCACTCAATTTCATAACTCCCTCAGTACTGTTAGTGACCCAAAATTCCTCTTTCCTACTTTCAACTCATTGGCAATCTCAGTTATTATGAATACTTGGGAGGATAAATCATACAAATGAAATTTTTCAACAAGAACTTTTTTAGAATAATATGGGAAAAAAGGAAAAAACAGAAATAGCTAATACAGTGTTGTGAAAATTCCTAAAGAAAGTCATATCAATATCAAGAGAATATGGACAACATCTTTTAGGACTACTAACTTCACTCACCTCCCTTCTGCTACAGTTTGAAGGTAATACTCTAAGACATGGAGATTTATAGGATCAAATCTCTTTTAAACAAGAACTAAGCAGATATTATCATCTCCTTTCCCTACCCCAGGGATGTGGTAAAGTGTTCCCAACAGCTCACTGACAACAGCCACAGGGAAAGGACAGGAGGGACAGGGACAGTAAGCAATGAGGATGAACTCCTCCAAAAAGTGCTGACCAATTAGCAGCCTCAGACACAAAGCTGAGAGGTAAGAATGTGGAGATTCTCTTTTCTAAGAACTTTTTGATATAACTCACATGCCATAAAATTCACTCATTCAAAGTGTGATATTCAGTTTTTAAACACATCCAAAGCTTTTTTTCAGCTATCATCATAATCTAACTTTACAACATTTCCATCTTTCACAAAAGAAACTCCAGGCTTTTTAACAATCAGTGACCATTCTTTGCTCTCTTTCCCTAGTAGAAGTAACTGCTAGTTTATGTGAGATCTCTACATTTGCCTATCATGAATATTTCATCTAAGTGAAATCATGCAATACATAGCCTTTTGCAGCTGCTTTATTTAGCCTAATGTTTTCAT
>RJWT010053407.1:0-10426 GCA_004365215.1 Cuniculus paca | reverse complement strand
TTTTTGAGACAGGACTCACTATGTAGCTCAGGCTGGCCTTGAATTCACTGTGTAGCCCAGGCTGACCTCAAACTTGAGGCATTCCTCCTGCCTCAGCCTCCAGAGTGCTGGGATAACAAGTGTGCACCACCATGCCTGGCCCCATTATGACTTTTAAACCATGTCAGAGTATTAATCATTCAAAAGTATTCAATTAAAGTGTCTTGAAAATCAGTGAAAATCCTAGTCCTACTTCCCTGCTCCTGTCAAAGTTCACTTGCTCCAGAGTCTACAGATCTCTCCTCCTAGTCGCACCTCTCAGGTATCTATTCTTCTTTTTCTTCTGCCCCAGTGGCTCTGATGTCACAGAAGTTAGTATTTTTTTTGACCCTTTGGGTTCAAGCCCAGTTAAATTTGTATATCCATTTTACACTTCCATCTTGACCATATATTCCTCAACTTTCCACAAAAGATCAAAGGCAGCCCAAAACATAAGGACACATACTACCTTTAATAAAATATAAACAGAAATAGGAAAGTAGGCTGGCTTGGAAATAAGCTGCATCCTTTCAAGGGGTGAGAATAGTAGAGTAAGTCAGCCAAGAATTTGGGAAAGGGTCTCACATTTCCAGATGTGCAATTCTTAAAATGTCACTCAGCGGGATACAGCATGTAGCAATATTAACCTAGAAGATCTACATGAAATTTTTCTCTGCCCATCACTTGGTTGCAAAGATGTAAATGGCAGAATAAAGAGTCAGTAGGGAGATAATAAGGGAAATTTCCTGATTCTCAAGTGTAGGGATCTCTCCTACAGCAGGGTCCCCCCAAATCCTAAAGAAAGCATCCTGATGTATGGGGTTTTCTAAGTGGCACAAGGTATCTCATAGAACCCAGTCCCCAGGTGATACTAAAAAAATAGAGAGGCTGTGCCCTGGAGGCAGGTCATTTGACTGTTATCTCAGTGACAGGCATGTGATGATGGTACAGAAGAACAATTCAACTTGTATTTGAAAATTAATCAGAGTGTACAGCAGGAGACCAGGTATCTGCTTCCACACAGTGGCCTTCTAACCTCTCAGTTCATCCTTCCTGAGAAGCTGAAGCAAAAGGTCCATGAAAGAAGTTTCTTGAAGCTAAATGCTATCACAGCCTAGCATTAGTGGCTATAGAAATGACAGCTTTCTCATGATACACCCTAAGTAGAGTGGTCCCTGTTAAAGAAGCAACATGGAATTTATACCAAGGGAAATACTGGAAATTTGCCTATAATTCATAAAATGACATATGCACTGAAAGAAACTGGCAGAATTTAATAACCACTGATATATTTATATGTGGGATTTGGAATGAATTTAAATTCACTTTTTAAAATTAAACATTCTGTGCTCACTTCAGCAGCACATATACTAAAACTGGAACGATACAGAGACAATTAGAATGGCCCCTGTGCAAGGATGACATGAAATTCGTGAAGTGTTCCGTATTTTCAGGCTGGGGATTTAGCTCAGTGGCATAAGCACCTGCCTGGCAAGCACGAGGTCATGAGTTCAATCCCTGGCATCAGAAAAAAAAGTAAGTAATTAAAGTAAACATTCTCAGTTAAGCATTGGTGGCTCATGCCTGTAATCGCAGTCCTCAGGAGGCTGAGGCAGGAGAATGACCGTAAGCTTGAGGCCAGCCTGGGCTACATAGCGAGACCCTGTCTCAAAAAAAAAAAAAAAAACCAAAAATACATAAACAAAAATAAAATTAGAGCCGGGTGTGGTGGCTCACGCCTGTAATCCCAGCACTCGAGAGGCTGAGACAGGCAGATCGTTGTGAGTTCGAGACCATCCTGGGCTACAAAGTGAGCTCAAGGCCAGCCTGAATGGCATAGTGAGACCCTGTCTCAAAAACAGGGCTGGGGATCTAGCTCAGTGATCTAAGCACCTGCCCAGCAAATGCAAAGTCGTGAGTTCAATCCCCAGTGCCGCAAAAAATAAATAAATAAATAAAAAATAAAATAAAATTAGACATTCTCTGGACTCCTAAAACCCACCTCACTGCACTGTAGTAACAAAGTCAGCAAATACCCCTCCCCCGTGACTCCTGCTTCCTAACAGACCAGCAATCTGGCCACAGGGTTCAACCACTGCTCCCAGGGCAGAGGTAGCTGAGAGGGTAGCAGTTCTGAGGTCCAAGCCCCTTACCCCTGTGTACTGCCCACCACCCACTCACCATTGATATTCAGGAAGGGGAAGGTGTCTTGGATGGGAACATGGTGCTGTGACTGATCAAGTTCATCTTCCTCGTCTTCTTCATCCACATCATTATCCTTCTCGTCCCAGGGAGCAGACCCTGTAGACCCTACGTGAGACAAGCTCACAGGTGAGCAGTCCTCACTGCAGCTGACCGACCCCCACTAGCACAGAAGCTCCTCGGGGTCAGGCTGCACCATCCAAGCTCTCGCAAAAAAATGTGGAAATTCAGGGTATATTAACTCTTAGTTCCAACTCCTCCTACGGAGTCCTGGTGATTGCTATCTTCTCTTCTACCAGTGCAAGCCCCACTCCCTTCTAGAAATCACTACACATTAGCATAGCTCACGTTGGCTTCTCGTGCAGCAACATCTCTTTTTGGAGTCACAGACACCAATTTTTCACCCTTGGGTGCTTAATATGAAGCACAGATGCCTGCCTCATGGCAGAGCCTCGCTGGATTCATTGGACTACAGGTCTCTCTGGCTCTTAGGATTCCCTCAGCATTGAGTACACAGGAGGATCAGGTGGTATTCTCTCAGCAAAAGCAGCCTTCAGAAGGAATGATCACTCGTTCAACATTTGCAAAGCACTTCATAGCTTTTACAGATCATGTTCATTGATTCTAACAACAGCCTTTGAAATAGGCAGGGAAGTTGAGATCCCACATTTTAGAACTGAAGAAACAGGCTCAAGAGGCACAATTACTCAGTTCAAATCCCACGAGTGAAGGGAGAGGAGCCACATTAGACTAATTCATCCTCCTTCAAAGCCACCAACCCTGAAGTCCCGGGAGAGGTTATTTTTATAGCAGAACTCTAGACTTCCTCTACTTTCTCATGCTTTAAGGTTAAAAACAATCCAGGTAAAAACCATTCCTCTAAAGGAGCAAGACTATGCTGAGTTTACATCATGTACTCTCTGGGTCCCAGGCAAACACTTTCTTATTTTACCAGTCTTGAACTTTGAAACACAGGCTGTTTCTGACACTACTATCTCTTTAAGTGCCCAGCCCAGAGTCCAGCATATGGCCCATCCTCTCCCCATGCTGGGGCCTCACCTGGGTTAATGATCGAGCCCTGGGGCTGGGGGATATCACACACTTGGTAAATCTTCACTGGGTTCATAGGCACCTCCTTGGTGCCGTCGTACATCAGGTTGAATTCCCTGCTCTTGTTGAGAGCACAGCGAAGCTGGGCTTTCCATTTCGCTGGGTCAGGGTCATCTACTCCTTCCTGGTACTTTCCAGTCTCTACAGCCCAGGCCTGAGGAACAGGAAGCCACAGTGAGTGCCCACTACTGCCCAGGACCACCCTGAAGCGTGTGCTCACCCCTCTGCATACAGACACCCCCGCACCTACATAAGTGCCCATCTTCACCGCACTGTGCAGAGCACAGCAGGCAAGGCTGCCCTTAGGACCAGGCAAGGCAGGGCCAAAGGGAAATAAAGCTGTGTGCAAACAGCCCTGGAAGGAGGAGCCTCATCTCCAGGCTTTGGCCAGAACTGGTCAAGACAGCAATGCTACACTAAAGCTTGAAAGGAAAGTCTGGAGCAAATATGTATCACATGCGCTTGGATAGCAGGATTTCAGGCAGTCTTTTTCTTCCTTGTATTGTTTCTGACATGAGTTGCTTACACAACAATAAATATTACAAAGGCAGATGGCAATGATATAAAGAATTTGGCCCACTGGTCCTTTGCCTTCCATCTTCAATATGACATAGGCAGAACTGTAGAGATCCAGTGCCTTTAGGAAGACAGGAGCTGGGTATGTTGGTGCATGCATGTAATCCCAGCATTCAGGAGGCTGAGGCAAGATTGCTGCTTGGAGGCCAACCTGGGGCTACATAGTGAGTGCAAGACCAGCCTGGACTACATAGCAAGATCCTGGCTAAAAAAAAAAACAAAAACAAAAACAAAAAACAAGGAAGATGACATCCAGCTTGCCCCCCTGGCTGAGAGCCTCAGGTCCTGTTAAACCATGCTCCCCTCACTTGTCCTATTCCTCAAACTCCTACTTCATTGGAAACATCTTGCTGCCAGCCACATGAGTGGTCGATGGCAGAGTCTACAACCACTTAGACTCCTCCTTGGTTACAAGATATGGAAACTCATGGTACTGTCTCCACATGAGGGGAACAAGCAACCTCCCCAGTGGGGGAAAAGCAAATCCAGGCCATTCGTGCTGCAGGCCATGTTCCCGGGGACAGAGCAGGGAGTAGAAAACCTGGGCCTACTTCCAGGTCTAAGAGGCATTTATAATACAGTAGAGGGCCTGGGATATAGCTCAGTGGCACAAGTGCCTGCCTGGCAAGCACAGGCTCCTGAGTTCCATTCCCAGTATAAAGGAAAAAATTAATATGGCGTGATCAAAAAGATATGGTGAGTTTAGTTTTTCCAATTTATTGACATTAATTATGCTCAAAATATGCTCCCCTAGTTTGAATACGTTTATCCTGTCATTCTTGCCACTTTCTGAAGCAGTTCTGGAAGTACTTTTTTTTGGTACCAGTGATTGAACTCACAACTTTGTGCTTGCCAGGCAGGCATCTGTGCCACTGAGCTAAAGCCCCGGGTGGAAGTACCCTTTCACGAGTGTCTTTAGTGACATGGTTGTGGCTTAGTGTTGTGAACCAATTCAAAACATTTCCCATTCACAGCCATTTTGACTTTGGAAAAAAGCCAGAAGTTGCTTAGTACCAGATCTCGTGACTAAAGTAAATGAGGACACACCTTAGTGTTTTTACGAGCCTGCTTTTCCATCAGGTGGTACTCAGCAGCAGCATTCACTGTATTTTTGATCAGACCTTGTAAAGATGCTCAAGAAACGCTCTCAGAACTGCTTCAGAAAGTGGCAAGAATGATGGGATAAGTGTGGTCAAAGCGAGGGAATATATTTAGAAGGGGATTAATGGCAATATAACTTGTACTGTAAAAAAGAAAGGTTTTACTGATTTATTTATTCATTTATTCATTTATTTTTGGTACCAGGAATTGAACTCATGAACTCATGCTTGCCAGGCAGGTGCTGTGCCACTGAGTGATATCCCCAGCCCCCCAAAAAAGTTTTTAAATTTAAACATTTTTCATGTCTCTTGATCATGCCTTGTATGTTTCTGTTCACAGGATACCAACCCTCACTGGCTGTTAACATACTTTTGGATCACTAAGCATTCCTCTGGAGTATGACACATGAAATACAGAAAAAGTAGATACGACTAGAGAAAACTCAAGACGGAAAGCACACACTTTTTTAAAAAAACTGACAGAGCATACCAGTCGTCCAAATCCAACTCCCTATCTCTGGTTCTGTCCAGACTTCTTCCTCAAGCTGAAATTCAATCTTTCTGCCCTATCCTTTGAGATCTCTCCCCTCTGCAGAGCCTCGAAGTCATGAGGCAGGTTCTTTATAGAGCTGAGCTAGCCCTCCACCTCCTCCAAATCAGACCCACTTCTTACCATCTCCCCAGAGTTGGGCTCCTCCACGTGCTTTGTGGTATGGAATGAAGAACTCTGACAAAGCCATGTTGCCCTAGGTGGCTTGGCAGGCCTGAGGGAGCCTCACTTCTGCCATTGCGACTGTCAGGGGGAGTGGGGTCTAACTCTATGGGCCCCTCATGTCTGGGAGGCCCCACCTAGCCCATTTGGGCTGTGCAAATTTTGGCAGAGGTTTTATGATTTTGGTGGTTCCCAGAACCCACTTCTCTGTGGAGAGAGGCCAGATGAATGCAGGATCACAGTTTCCTGCTCAGCACCCAGCATCCTCTGGCCCACTCAGATGCTGCTGAGGACTTAGGGCTGATGCAGCGGAGGGCCCACCCTCAGGCTCAAGGAAGGATGCCTGCAAGGTACCACATGGCAAGCCACTGTGGCCTAAGAACATTAGTTGCTCAAACCCGACCTGAGCCTTGTGTCAGACTCTGCTCGCTGTGCAGGTCCTTATTTCTCTTCCTAAAATTGAGTGGTCTCTGCCTTTTTATGGTACTTTACAAGTTCCTTCTTATACTGGATTCCACTTCTCACAATAATTCTGGGAGGCAGGCAAGACGGGTTTCAGCTCCAGTTTACTTACTGGGAAACTGGAGTGCGGAGAGGTGACATGCCTTTTCAGGACCATACTTGGGGCCACATAATCCAACTCCTGATCAGAGTCAGAATAGGCAGTATGATGAAGCAGGGTAGGGGTCCAAAAAGACATGAGTTGAAATCCTAGACCTACCATTTACTGGCTGTGTGATTTGTGACGAGTCATGCAGTCCTTCTGAGAGTAAGTGTTTGCATGTACAAGCTGAGGGCGAGACCTCTCTTACAGGGTCACCATGAGAATTCAATGAGATCATGAGCACAGGCCTCTGCTGCTTGTTAGTGCCTTAATGATATGTCTTGCCAAAGACTCTCAGAGCTTGGACCTGTGAAAACATCCTTACTGTTCTCCTGACCTCCCCAGGCCCTCCTTTAGCATTCCACAAATAGATATGGCAATAAAATAAAGCAAAGTAGCCTTCCTGAAGTTTTCCTCAGGTCCCCAGCAAGCACACTTATGAGTGGGGCTTCCAAGAAACCTCTTCTTCTGCACAGCCAACCAGGCCCTTCAACAGCAAATCCCATTCCAGACCAAGTCCCTGCACCCCTGGCTCAACACCAAAAACTGGATTACAGATTTGCCTTAATGCTTATAATATTTATATCTAAATTAAGAGCACTCATTCACATTCATTTTTTAAAAGTACCTACAGGTCAACTTTCTGTGTCCCTGCTCTTCACACCTGACATAACCAAGTCAGCTGTGGAACACTACTAGATGCTGCTCCTGAGCCCTCTCCTGGTCCTACTGCAGCAAGAACCTGGGGCATCGATCTTGAAAGGCCCATAGTCATGAATGGATCACACTTCCACCTTCCAGTTTATAGTGAGGGAAGAAAAGGATAAGCTCGCTTTGCTGTGTCCTGGGAGTGCAAGAAGTACAGCCCTTCTACAACAGAAGACACTCTCAGGGAGAAGTTGGTCCGGAGTGGAGGCAGCTACTGGAATTACAACCATGTGGATGGAAGCCCCTCCCTCAACAACTGCCTGTCTATTTCTGTCTGAAGTCAAGCTTTAATTCACTTAAATATTGTAAGATGCTATGTAATTAAATCTTGTTTTCAGCTAATAAAGTGACTATCACATCAGAGTTACACTCTATTAAAGAAAACATAATTTGGGCTGGGAATGAAGTGGAGTGGTAGTGTTTGCTTTGCAAGTATAAGGCCCTGAGTTCAATGCCGGTACCAAAAAAAAGAAGGAAGAAAGAAAAGAAAAGCACAGTGCGGTACACCTATAATCCCAGTGCTCCAGGAGGCTGAGTCCAAAGGATCACAAATCCAAGCCCAACCCAGGCAAATTTGCAACTTATGGAGACCTTGTTAAAAACAAAACAAAACAAAAAAAAACACCTAATAGTAAAAGAAAACAAAGGAAGAAAGAAACACACACACCAAAGAAAAATAAATCCATAAATAATTTTATAAAAGGACTAAGGATGAGCTTGGTGCAAAGACCTGGATTCAATCCCCAGTACTAAGGAAAGGAAAAAACAGAAAAGAAAGAAAACATACCTAAAGAATTTAAAATCTGTACTTAAAACACCTTTAATTTTTAAGCAAAGTTTATAAATAGGGCAAAATATTTTACTGCCATAAGAATGACTTGCTATGGGCCCTCCGAGTCCCTCTCCCAGGCTACGCCAGGAGTCTGCTAACACACTCTGTGTAGCCATCCCCGGACCAGTCACCCTTCTCGAGGCAAGAGTCCTGAGTGAAGGAGTGAAGAGGAGTCCTCACGGCCAACCCTTGATAGGTTGGCAACGACCGCATCACTGTAACCACTCACAGTTTAGCTGACCCCATGTCAGACCCTCAGGAACATAAACTGAGGCTCTCCAACCAGTGGGAGGTAGAGGGTTTCAGCCATTACAGGCACATCCCAAGAAGAGGAATTATTGAGGCATGCCTGCTAAGTTGGGGTGCCCCCTCCTAAACATTCTGTTTCATCAGAGTTTTGGATTTACTGTATTCCCTGTGCCAAAACAGACATAGCAAACAAACCCAGAAAGGTCTGAGAAAACTGGGAAAAATTTCAACTCAAATGGTAGAAAGTCCTTTACCTTAAAAATGGTGTTTTCCTCCTCCTGCTGGGGGCTGTGCCGGGTGGCATGTTTCCAGGGTATCTGGAAGCGTTTGGAATCTCGGTGTAGCCAGATGAGCCCAGGGTAGAGACCACTATCCACCTGGGCCACCAGCCAGGGCTTCAGCCGGACTCTGCGGGGGTGGAGGGCCATGGTCTGGAGGCAGGGGCTGAGAAGTGGGCAGAGCGAGAGAATTAGGCCAGCCCCTGGGAACTCGTCCCAGCCACTGTTCCCGTCTGCTAGAGCTACAGTTTCACAAGATTACAGCAAAGAAACTAAATATGGGAATAAACCATGCCAAACGGGAAAGAAAAGAAAAGGGGTTAAAAGGTTCTTTTGATTCTTATTCCAAAGCCATTTATACTTCATGCTCTGGCCAAATCAGACTTATCATGCAGGTAGATCGCGTTTCTTCTATTTCAATCCTGAAGCAGGAAAATAAAAAGATGATGTCATCCCCGCTGGAATGGTCCTTCCTGAAGCAGCAAAAGCTTTGGAAGAGAGGGTGAGGGCCTCTTTCAGTCTCACCTCAGAGAGGGAAGGCAAGAGTTATGGAAACAGCAAGTATCTGGTAAGAAGCTAAAGCATACTGTCATTTCAAACAGGAAAACTGAAAGCAAGAGGGAATGTTTCACTAAAAAGTGACGCCATCATGAGGAGGAAAGTAGCCGAGCGTCAGGTTCTGGATTCCAAAGTCCTTGCTTACCTCGGAGAGCAGGCAGTTGTCCACAGGGAACTGAGCGGCCGGGCCGAATCTGCTTTCCTTCCTGTTGGCCACCAGAAGACTCTACACCAAGAAAAAGGGTCTCAGCTGGTGATCCACAGAACCACCCAGGGTCTAGAAGGCCGGAGAGTAGTAGACTATTGCTCTGGGAGTGCTTTCTAGCTACTGAGTCTGGTAAAGCTCAAAAAGCCTTCAATAATCTAACTCTGGAGTCCCTACTACACTCATACGTCAAGGCCTCCTAGCTAGGCCAGCCCCTCAGCTAGGTCTGTTTATCAGCCCACATTAGGTGAGAGGACTGATTGGTTACAGGCGCCAGCCCGGGTAAAGTCTGCAATTGATTCTCATAAAACTACACGGGTAAAGCAGATAACAGTGGATAGGAGCTGGTGCTCACAGTCAAAAACAAAGGCCTGCCCAGACTGGACGCCTAAAGGGAAAAGCAAGCGCTGCAGAACTGTTTACCTGGGATATTGTCTTTGGATTCTTTGGTGTTCTTACTTTGTTTTTACTTGAGATAAATGGATGCCTGGAAAATTAAAAGTCATCTGACAAATATTTGTTCTCCAGCTACCATGTGCCAAGCGCTGTGTTAGCCACTGAATGCCAAAGCTCAGTATTTTCATCAGATGTCTCTTCTTGAGGAAAACCACCCTGGGACTGCTCAAATCCCACATGGCAGTTACCTTCACACCAGAAAGATCCTCTCCTGATGCACAGCTTTGAAAACAAACCAGTCAAGTCAGCTGAAGGCTGTCACTCAGAGCAGCTCAGCCCAGGGTGGCCCCCAACGTCACCTCTCTCTCCTCTGCCAGACTCCCAACAAACATGAAGAGTCCAAACGCAACTCGGGCACTGGCACTTTAAGAGCAACTCGGGAACTGCTCTCACCTGAGCCTTTTGACCCAATTATCAAGTCCTGCAACTGAAACCCTCCCCTTGGGAGCCTGGCTCTCAACAAGGTGAGCTTGGCCTGCAGTTTGCCACTGCCCCAGTTCTGAACCTTGCTCAGGGATTTTTAAGGGGTAGCATGTGAATCCATGACACCATGGAGTACGTGTGCACCTTAGGAGGAAGGAATACATATTCCCCTGAGGGCAAGTTCTAGCTTCACCCCACCCTAACCCTGCTGGAAGGGGGATGGGGCAAGGGAAGAAAAAAATGGGGAAACAGAAGGCAACTGATCACCCTAGTTAGAGATTTGTAGAATTTCTATGGCAATACTGGTAAGTCCTATGTCTGGGCATGTCGTGTGTCTGACACATGACATGCACCTCTTGACTGATCAGGGACCTGGAGCTGATCTGTAGCACATC
>RJWT010053406.1:0-10415 GCA_004365215.1 Cuniculus paca | reverse complement strand
CTGAAGTAAAGAAATAACATACCAGACAAATGAAAGCTTAAACAAGACTACTGTTCTAATCCACTGATTGAGGAAGAAAAAAAAAATTAAGTTCTACAGGTTAATGAAAGACAGTCTTTATAATATATATAATTTCTTCCAAATTTCATCAAAATATAAGAACACTAAGAGATTGCCTTTGAAAAGGCTTTTAAATACCCATAAATAATTATAAACAATTTTATTATCATTCACAGATAATGAGGCTATAACTAATCCAATTTGCAAAGAGAAAAACCTAGTTTCAAAGATAATTGAATTTGTGCCATTATGTCCACAGAACTACTCTTTTGTTTGCTGAAAAGTGTGATTAGCAATAGGAAAATGAGGAAACAAAATTGAATTTTAGCTAAGGCATACATGAAAAATGGAGTCATAAAAACGTTGCATGTTGTCCAGCTTCAAGCCACAGAGAATGCCTTTTAAAGTTACGGGATGTTGTTTGAGACTGATGTTTATGATGTCTTGGATAAAAACCAAACAAGAAGTACAATTTAAAAATTTTTTTTGGAAGCTGGAGTAAACCTATCAAAGCTTTAAATAAATGTCATTTACATGGATGACAAAAAAATAACACTTTTCTTACATTTACAGACAATAAACTCAAACAAAACAAAGTAGTATAAAACCAGATAAAAGAGAATAGCATTACAAGTCTTCAAGCTGGATAACAGGAAATGAGCAATGGCTACTATAGTGTCTCATTTTTCAAAAGAGCTGTTCCTATTTTCTCGCTTATTGCTTTCAAATAGTAGGAAAGGGTCTTAAACCAATCAAATCCAAGAATAAGAGCACCATTGGATTTCAGAACCATTTCTCCATATTTATCAGGAATTTTGTATGTACTGTTTTCTTTTGCTTTTTTCATTTTGTTCTGTTTTGTTTTGTCCTATTTTCTTTAAAATAAAAAAAAATAACACTTTTGACTGGCATCCTTTTGTTTCTCTATTCCAGACAGATACAAGTTAAGATATACCTGAAAACAAGAAATTACCCATTTGAAATTATGGTATTAAAAAGAAAATTTTGGTATTATATAATACATCTCTTGTCATCAAAAGCATATCACAAATATTTCAAGATGATTGTCTTAGTTACTTTTCTCTTGTTGCTGAGACAAAATACCTAATGCCCAAAGTGAAGTAAGGAGAGGTTCATTTCTTACAGTTTTGGGGGCTTCAGCCCATACTCAGCTGGTTCCAAGGCAGGGCTGAGTGGCTGAGGGGCTGCCGTTCATGGCAGCTGCAAGCGGCAATAGTGAACCTCATGGAAGACAAAAAACACGCCCCCATTCTGACCTTACATTGTATGTCAGCTCCACCCCTGGGCAGGTGCAGAACTCACACTGCACTAGACAAGGAGTCAATCACAAATGCTAGATTCAGCCACTTCCATGACATCAGGCTTGGGAGGGGCCATCTATATACAAACCATAACAATGATATCATGATAAATGAAATTTTGGTTTGTTTAATATAGTGACAATGGAGTTCAAAAGTTACATACTCAGACACATGAAAGTTTTGCAGCATTTTGTGTGTGTGCATTAAAAGTTTACGTTATATTGTGGCATCTAAAGAAACAGTATTCACTCAGCCAGCATGACTCCAATAACAATGCACTAATCATGTGAGCATCTTAGTTTAAAAATCCTATGCGAAAGAGGATTTGCTACTTTGTACTACTGCCAACGTGCAAATTGTTTCTCTTAAATCATTTTGGAAGCATCTATCTCCACAGTGGCTCTCCTTGTTCCCACTCTCACTTAGTGTCACAATGTGTGCTAAACTACAACCTTCCTATCACTTAGCAAATGACTGCCTCATAAGCACAGAACTTGGGACTTCCAGGCTTCTCTCAAACTGAGAAAAGCATCTCTGAATATGCAATACTTTGTCACAAACCCTTCCTAACTTCTCAAACCTGCTCAAAAGCCCAGAGAAAGTAAGAAGCAAGTGATCTGATTGTTAGAAGTCTGTGATGAGGGTCACTGAGGGCCTGTATCAGTCAGCTTACTGCATATCCATCCTTCTGTGATTCTTAGCTGCTAAAGTTCCCATTTGTCAGGGATACAACACTCTCAGAAAAAAAGGCACAGCTTATACACTCCCTTGCAATTACAGATAACTGAATGATGGCCAATGACAAGTATGGAATATTGAGGGGCTTCTGAGAAATCTCTTTCAAAGAGAGAAAATTCAGTTCATGTGCAACCTTGCTCTTTTTTTTTCCCTTCTTGCTAAAAACTCAGTACAACACTGGAGGCAATTCAAAAGTGATAACCATACAGACAAAAACCACATGCAGAGGATACTGAATGAAGTCTAAACCTAAAGAAAGTTTTAGGGCTACCACATCATCAGTTTCTTCCTGAATGACTTGTTAAGTGAAAACAAAGAAACAAACAGAAACATCCAGGTTTTGTACAAATGATTTTTTTTAAACTTAGTTTTCTGTCATTTGAAGCTGTGGAGAGCCTTCACTCCAGTGACGATAGTCCACCCAGGTAATTTCATAGGGTTAACTATGTCCACAAGACTCAAGCAAAGTGAGCTCTTGATTTATAATTGAATGAAAATACAAGAATTTATTATTATTTTAAATCTTTATTTGTAAGCTTATAATTATATGCAGCACATTGATCAGGTCTATATGTATAAGCAATCAATAAAAAATTATATAAAATTGGAAAATTTATTTTTATTGGGTATTCTTCCATGCCTTACAATTTAATGCTTATTAAATGCATACATGCATGTTTAAAATGAATAACTGTAACAAAATAAGTGAGATTCAAAATAGATACAACTTAAGTAAACATGATACAAATAAAATAATAGTACAACCCGAAATGTCAGAAAGTTAGTAATTAGATAAATATCACTTAAGTGTGAAATTAACAAAGGAAAATTATTGAAGAGCAGTATGTAACTTTATAAAAAAATCTTCTTGTAGAATCCATGAAATGAAGCTCGACTATGTGTCCATTCTCATCACAATAGATGTCAGATAAATGATGATGATAGATAGATAGATAGATAGATAGATAGATGATAGACAGTGAATTGATGAATGCATGGATTGATGGATGGATGACAAGGGATAGATACAGACATGGCATACAACAGTTTTATTATAATAAATTCTTGAATATAATAAATTCCAGCTTTTATCACCATTACTGCACTATCTCCAACATCATTTCCCACTTTGTTTCTTACCTCTTAGCTTTTCCCAAACTCTATAGATAAACAGAAAGAAAAAATAGGCTACAGACATGAGAGTCAGTATTAGTCAGTTTTGGGTCTCTGTGATAGAATGCCTGAAAATCAACTTAGAGAAGAAAAGATTGATTTCCACTTGTGGTTGGAGAGATTTCAGTCAGTTGTCAATTGGCTCCATTACTGTGTCCTATGATGGGACAGAAACATCATGGCAGAATGGTGTCATAGAAGAAAGCTGCTTATTTTATATCAGGCAGGAAACAGAAAACAAGGGAAAGAACCAGAGGAAAAAGTTCTAAGGGTTAGATTGAATTTCCGTGATCATGCCCCAATGAACTACTCCTTAAAGTAGTTCCCCTGTTTCTGTCACCACCCAATAATGCCACCAAATTGTGAATTTATCAATAAATTAATCAATTGATGATTCAATCACCTTTCAAAGACCCATTCTCTGAACATAAGAGCTTTTGTAGAACATTTTAGAACTAAATTGTGTCAATCATCCTCAGCTATCCAGTTCTCCAGGAAGACCAAAAAGAGGATGATACACTGGGCTGCCACTTTTGAGTTCAAAATGTTTGTTAAAAAATAGGAAACTTAATGTTTGTGAACATGAAATAGCCCAAACTTATCTTTCAATCCACATAAAATGCTATAACTTCACTTCTATAAACATGTGTTTGCAGAAGCTTAAGCTTACCAAATCTATATACATACTGTAGTTTATATGCTTTTGATTGACAATCAATAACTTTGAGTATAAACCTGGGTTCAGCAGACCCATCTCCTACTTTTCTACTGTAAATGTATACATTAGTGTAATAGTAGCTGGTTGTGTTTCAGTACCTTTCCCTGAGGGATAAAAGAAACAATCTCTATGTTTACCCACTTGAAATGGTGAACAGCAAGGAGTATACACGTGTGCAAAAGTGTCAAAACGGGATTTGGACCCACCTTTATGCTCTGTCCAACAGGTTTTATGTATGATTGCCTGAGCATCACAGAGAGTCCAATAGAACCACACCACTCCAGGATTTGTGGAAAAAACAGTTTTCTTTTGATTTTTCTGGTAAAAATAGCCTGATTCAGTACAATGGCATATGAAAAACCAAATTGGCAAATTTTGGAGCAGGTCAAAAGTGACTCATCATATTACTCATGCATGGATGATAAAGATGATCCATTATGGTAAAATACATACTTTCATAACAGAAGAGTGGTGTGGGAGGATGACAATGATGATGATGATGATGATGATGACGACAATGATGGTGACTTTGCTATTGGCAGTGTGAGCCAAAGTTCCTGTGACAGTGAAATGGAATAAGAATCAATGGACAAACAAAAAAAAGCATCAATGGACATAGAAACAGGGAATGCAGACCTCCTTGATTTAAATAATGAAGAAAACAGCAATGAGAGTATATATTTGACTAGTTGAAATGTTGTGAAAAGGCCACACACTCAAACGGAATGTTAGAATTAGGTCTGAAAATATAGTGAAGTTCTTGGCAGGGGTGAAATGTACTGGACAGAATGCCATTCAATGTTAGAAGTTATAATAGACAAAATGTTACAAGATACTGTGAAATACACAAAGGCGGAAATAGAAGTAAAACATTCTGTATGCACCAATATCCATATTCAATAATGTATTTATTATGACACCCATTAACTAAACTGAAAGCATTCATAGGTCTACTGTACTTAGCACAGGTTTTCTCTTGGGGACTACAGGAATGTAAAAGACTTATAGAAAAGTAATCAGCCAAAATATGACGTGAAAATTTATGCCCTTGTAGATGTGAAGCTTTATTATGCTTTCAATTAGACGTTTATCCTGAGACTCAGCCATCAGGTCCTTTATTCATATAGTAGTAAACCGAGCGATGTTTTGAACAGACTTGTCGCTCCCATCTTCCAAACTAATTGGCATGTGCCTTACGACAATTGGTTTACCAGTTTTCAATTGATGTTACATTTGCTAGCAGAGCACAAGTTGACCAGCACAGGAACTGTGTATTCAGGAACAAGCAGAAATTCCAAATGAAATGTTGCAGTTTCAAAACACAGAACTGCATAGCAAAATCTTTGGATTTCAGAAAGATATAACACTGACCTCATATATGGCAAAGAATACCAAACTGGCAATGCTGTTGTCAAAATTTCACCATGACAGTAATGCAGATAAGGAAACCTTGACAAAAACAGAAGCCTGAGGTAGAAACTTCCAACAATAAAATTAAATGTGGTGTAGATGTTGTTGATGAGTTATGCAGCAACTATTATGTCACTTGAAACACAATGCATTGGCCAATGGTTGTGTTTTACTCAATCTTAAACATGTGTGGCATAAATAGTTTGATAGTTTACAAAGAAAATAAGTGCAAAATATCACAGAGAAGTTTTCTTAGAGCATTTTACTAAGTACTTCTTGCATATTTTGTAGCGTGTTTTAGTGACATCTTATTTCTCCTGCTGAGTACATGTTGGACAACATAGTAGGAAGCTTTTGACAAAACAGAGAAATGATAAGTCTGTCACATAGGAAAGGACAGCTAAGCACATGTGCTGTCAATGTAAGTGAGACATGCATGGAACATGCAGCAGTCATATGTGAAGACTTGGGTGTGACGGTTGAAACAAAGCTTATTTTTATTGTAGAGTTCTATTGTTATTTCCATTGTAGTTCATGTAAGAATTCATTTCTGATGTTATCTTTTAGGTTTTGTAAGGAAGTACATAGCTGATGTGAAAATGTTGTTGTCTATTCTAAATGCACAATATATTTTAAGAATTTGATAATTTATTTTATTGATATTTGATGTTCCTGTTAACTACACACTTTATAACATAATAAGAACCTTCTGACAAAACAGCAAGACCACTGAAATGTCAGGTATACCCTACAAAAACCCAGGAAAGCAAAAGACATGTGCTGTCAGTGTAAGTGGTGTATGTGGATGGAACTTGCTGTTGTAATGTGTGATAACTGCCCTAAGGGTGAAAATTAAAGGTTATTGTTTTTGTAGAATGCTATTGGTGTTTTCATTGTAGTTCATGTGGGAATTTACTTCTGATGTTCTTTTTGGAACTTTGTACACCAAAAACCTGTCGATGTTGAAAATTTTGATGCTTTTTATAAACACTCAATAAATATTAAAAACTCAATACTTTATTTTGTGAATTTTTTCTATTAAACATTCAGTGTTTAATATAAAAACTCATAAAATTAAAATTAATAATTATTAATAGAAATATCCTAAAGAATAAATGTAGGTCTGACAGACCCACATGTATGCACCTTGATGACAAAATTAGTCTTATGCTCTAGAATTGTCTGCAATTCTCCATTCTCTCTGTAAAAATATTGACATAGACCTACTCACCTGATGCCAGGACACTTGTGATTTCTTCTGTTTATATTTTTTATTCATTATGTTATTTGCACATTCTAATTAGATAGCAGAAGACTTAATAAAACATAGGTGTGTATAGAGAAAACTAAATTAAAAGCTCAAAAACTCAGTAAAAACAAGTGGAGGCTGCTCTTCTCTACTTTCCAAATGATCTGTGAATTTACATATAGGAAAAATGACTACAAATTAAGAAGTTAAAATTCAAAGCTATCAATGATTCTTCATTTTCTTTACAATTTCTTATAAACTATCATTTGACATTAAAAATTGAAGTTTTAGTAGAAGCATTAACAATATGGTTTATGGGGAAAAAAAGACCAAGAGATATCTATCGATGGGCATATATTCAGACAAAAGCTTTGCTACCTGCAACCCTTAATAATGATTGTCAGTCTCAGTGGATTAAGAAACCTCTAGAAGATTAGTGAACTATATTTGCAGGTCTGCCTATGCGTGTATTTCCAGAGATGATTGGCCGACAGAGCAGCAAACTGGAGAGGGAAAGCTCACCCTCATTATAGGTGGCATGATCAAATAGGCTTATAGCCCAGAGGGAATGAAAGAGGAAGCAGAAGGAAGTTGCCCTGCATTTGAAAATTCTGATTCTGTTTGAATAGGAGCATCTTTTACCAATGCTATTTCCTGTGAAGATCAGAACACAGTTTCTTCAGGCTTCTGTATGGACTCACACCAGTGACTGTCCAGGGAGCTGCCGACCTTCAGTTTCTGGTCCTGCATCTTTGTTGCCTCTTGTTCTGTGGCTTCCAGGCCATTGGATTGAGCAGCTACTAGATCCTCTGGCTCTCCAGTACACAGATGACCACTGTGGGTAATCCTGCTTCTCATCCTATATGCCTATTTTATAAATTTCCTTATATACTACTATTGATTCTGTTCCTCTAGAGAACCCTGCCCAATATATTACTGTACCAAAAGATCGAAGAATGAAGGTATATAATATACTAATAGACTTTATGTTACCAAATGATAGTATGCATTTGGTGAGACCATTATTTCATCGCTCTAAACTGTCTTGTAAAAGAAGACTTGGAGAAGGAAGAAACCTGGCCAAGAACTAATCATAAAGGGAGTACCATTCAGATTTTTAAGTGATCTGCTCAAATCCAAAACTATTGAGGACTAATACTGAATTCCAACCTCAGATAACAAAACTATGATGTATTAGTATCATTGAGAGTGGTTAAATTGGAAACAATTATACATAAGCACAAAATATATATTCCCTTAAGCAAACCACATATTGATTTTAGGTTTTGTTTGCTGAATCAAATAGGCAAAAAATTACATTTTAGGATGAATATTTATTATGAACAAAACTTTAATGATTTCTACTGAATATATTTACTTGGCTCCTGGATAACAAGATATATACTAAACCTAAGTAGTTGCTAAGTAACAGATGAAATACAACCTACCTCAGTGATTCTAAACAATGGATAAATGTCACTGATTTTTAAATAGAAAGTGTTTGACATCATAGAATACTCAGCTTTTGGTTCATGAATTGCATTATGATTGGAAACATTAGCATTTCAACTATGAAATTTGTCTCTTTTCCCAATCCATCTTATTTGATGTGACATTTTCTTTTCCTTAGTTTCTTCCTCATGTATAAAAGCTTGTAGATACACAGAAACAAAAATGAAGACTTCAGCTCTCAGAAAATTTAGATCAACTCTGAAAGGCTTTCAAACCAAATAGTAAAAGATTACTTAATTATCTGGGTGGAGAAAAAGTCAACTTATATTTTATATACACAATTTTCTTTTTAGCATTCAAAAATACTTTTTGAATATTAAGTTAAGAAAATGGTTCTTTCCATATAAAGGCTGGACTTTCTTGCTTATTTTTGTTATGTGTATAATCTTAGGGAGTAAAACTTTCACTTCACAAGATTATATTATCTTCTTTTAATTTTAGAAATATCTCAGCACTGTAATTAGAACAAGGCCTCTTTGATTCATTAGTCTCTTCACCAAATTCTTTGGCTGTGAAGGGAGGAACGTTTATATTGTTTCCTTGAAAAGTCATAAATCTCACAAAGGCATACTTCATTTTAGAAAAAAAATATATTTTATAAAGCCACCACCTAAAGAAAAAAGATAATGTGTGCACATACTATTGTACACGTCCAAGCAGCTTCTTCATTATGTGAAAATCTGTAGCTCATGGTAAATCGATAGCAGCAAGTACCTTTCATGTCGTTTAAGCCCCGCAGACATTGCACAGGTGAACAATTCCTATATTTACATGAGAGAACAAAGGCAACAGCATTAAACATGTTGAGCTGCTTTTAACTTGTTTTTGGTTTTTTAAAGAATGCTTTTTTTTTTCCCAGATAAGACTTCATTTCAGAGAAAATGCAGTTTTACATCTTTCCAAAGAAAACTATTCACATTCCTCATTTTTGAATCTTTGGCTTTGTAGTTGGTTAGATTTGTTTGTTTGTTCATTATATTTTTATCTAAGGTAGAACATACTTGGTTTTCAGGAGCACATATTCATTTTAGTAATAAAACTTAGAAAGAACTTATAGGTGCACTGGCTTTTCAAAGTTGATTCAACATCTAGGTTTGCTGAGTCTTATGGTTAATACATTGTGTCAATTTGAGAAATTTAGAGGTTTAACTGAGACACTCAGCAGGGAGCCAGGATTCTTACTTTGTAAATATCCTCATCCTGTGCAAAGGAAGGCAAACACCTTTTGTGAGTGTTACACCCACCCTGAGGTGGGGGGGATGGCCTGTGTACAATAGAAGGTAGAGAAGAGGCTTGCATTTTGCTCTTTTGCTCTGGCTGCTGCCTTGAAGTGTTGCCCCACTGCATGCCATCCTGCCTTGGAGCCAGCTGATTATGGACCGCAACCACCAAGAACTGTAAGCGAAATAAACCTTTCTTTGTTTCACTTTGGTGTCAGGTGTTTTGTCCCAGCAATGAGAGAAAAGTAACCAAAACAGAATTTGGTACCAGAGGAGTGGGGTCATTGCTGTGACTGTACCTGACCATGTGGTTCAAGAGCCTTTGGGAATGGCTTGTGGGAAGAGTTTGGAAAACTTCAGAGCTGTCACCTGAATGCATAGAGCTGGAACAGCTGGGGCTGTTCTGTAGGGGAGATTCTGGTCAGAGCTCAGGAGACCAGGAGGTTGATAGAGAGCCTGCCAGTAAAGACCAGGCTCAAGAGGTTTCTGCTGGGAAAAAGGACTGTATTGGTTGTTGGACTCCAGTTGATGTATGCTATGGCTTGGCAGAAAGTTTGTCTGCATTTTGCTCATGTCCAGAGACTTTGCCTGAGACTGAGAGTAAGGATGGTGGACTGATTAATCTGGTGGAAGAAATACCAAGGCAGTCGAATGTTGAGGCCGTGGCATGGCTATTGTTGGGGGCTTTTAGCCAGATTTATATCACAAATCAAGAACACAGAGCCCAGCAGGGTGATTTGAAAAGTGAGTTTGCCCAGAAAGGATGCTCCAATAAAGCTGAAATCTCCACTGCTGAGGAAGAACAGAGAAATAGAAAAGATGGCCTGAAGGCAGTGCAAAAAGCAACAAGTCTTGAACCTTTGCAGCTTCCAAACTGCAAAGGGGGAAGACTTTGCCTTGAGGAGAAAGCCTCACAGCACCATGTTCCAGAATGGTGGCAGAGGCCCCAAGAGGTTCCAGGACGGTGGCGGCATAGAGAATCTGTTCCTCGCAGTCGGGTTTGGGGTGCCCAG
>RJWT010053405.1:0-10429 GCA_004365215.1 Cuniculus paca | reverse complement strand
GGGATTGAACTCATGACCTTGCGCTTGCCGGGCAGGCACTTAGACTGCTGAGCTAGATCCCCAGCCCGATTATTTTCATTTGGATTATATTTATACATAATGCAGTTTGTGATGCATCATTGTAATAGCTTTGATTAAACTTTAAGATTCAGTGGTTAGAGAAAGCTATAGTCAATTCAGACTTGAGGGGCACCAATTTAATTTTTCAAAATGAAATTTCTTTAAAAATATACTTTCATCTTAGGAAAGCTTTACCTATGCAAGCAATAAAAGTAATCCATAATTCTACCTGTCAGAGAAAACAGTGATTCCTTTTTTCTATACATTTTTATGTGGCCTATGACATACCTTTACTCAAGCCAAGGAAGTACCGGTAGTTTAGTTTCTGGCTCATTTTGACTTTCTCTTTGACGAAGGGTGACAGTTTATGCTGCTATTACTCCAAATGTGGAGACATCCATTAGGGACAAGATCAAAATTAGACCCCAGCGAATGAGAATAGCTTCGTTCCTTGTTTTAATCTCAGTGCTGACATCAGGGAGGACTTTCAGTCATCCATGGTATTTACTTTGAACTTTACTCAGTTCTAGCTGTTAGGTCATGGAGCTAATACTATACTCTTGTGATTTAAGAATTATCCTAATATATTCTCACAACTTGATCTTGAACAGCGTTCTGATGGTGAAGAGAAGACATTAGCAGGGGATGTGAAAACCAGTCCTCCACGAACTGCACCAAAAAAACAGCTGCCTTCTATTCCCAAAAATGCTTTACCCATAACTAAGCCTACGTCTCCTGCCCCAGCCGCACAGTCAACAAATGGTACACACGCTTCTTATGGGCCCTTCTACCTGGAATACTCCCTGCTTGCGGAATTGTAAGTTCTCACCAGACCACCCGATTCAGTTATGAATGACGGTGGAGATGGAAAATGAAATTTATTCTAGTAGACTAGGAAGTTAATTTAATCTTAAAGCTCCAATATATCCCCCTTTACTCTCTTAGCAAGAAAAGGAAGAAACTAAGATTTATGAAGAACTTAGAGTGATCAGGAACTTGGTAACTGTTTTTGTGCGTGTGGTACTAGAGGTTGAACCCGGAGGTACTAAGCTACATCCTCAGCTTTTCTGATTTGTTATTCTGAGACGGGGTCTCATCAACTTGGCCTCAGCTGGCCTCAAGCTTGCTATTCTTTCTGCCTCAGCCTCTCGAGCAGCTGGGATTATAGGTGTGACTCTGCCGCACCCAGCCTCAGAGGTTTCTGTGGAGGGTGGGCAGTGGCAGTCTTTTTTCTCTTGGGTCAGAGCCATCTGAAATTGCATTCCAATTTGGTGATCACCCTGAAGGAGGCATCCTGACAGACTGGTCCTGGTAGGGATCCCGAAGCCTAGTGATCAGCGAATGGAGGAACTGGAATTGCTGGCTTAGTACATAGTAAACTCAAGAAGTCCTTGTTACAGCTGACTTCATAGAGTTGAAGGTCTGTTATTAGAAAGGATTTGACTTATTGTGTGTGAGCCCCTCTTCCTCAAAGGCAGGCTTGGTAATTACAAGGAGTCAGAAGGTTTTGGCTCCAAATCCAGATAGGTAAGAACTTGATTAGTCACTGAAGTCTGCCCTTGCCCTGAAGTTTCGTGTCTGCAGAGTGCGAGGAGCCGCATACTTGTGCAGTGCTGGTAGTGATGACACAGTGCGTGGCACACAAAGGGACTCCATTAGCACATGGATTCAGATTTATTTTGATAATTTTTTAAAAGGGTAGAAAATGTGGACAATTTCTAATTTCCATCATTTGCAAGTTCCTCTGAAGCTACAGTTACTTTAAAAGCATCCTTGGTTCTTTCCTCAGAGTACTAACGTGGTCGTGGTCAGAAGGTCTGAGGCCCCCGTGTAATGGGCTGGGTGTGATTTGGCAGCCATGGTCCCTTTAGATTTATAACTGAAGCCTTGTGACTGAGGCTGGACTGCGTGTTGGACAGGCTCCTGCTGGGGTGTTTAAATCTGCAGTGTATTCAAATGCAAAATTGCCTTTTCTGGCAAAGCTCACTGTGGTAGATACGTCATCAATCATACTTCTGTTGACATGCTGAATTTTAGTGACTTAAAAATGAAATAGGTAATTTAGAAAATGGTTAAAAATAAATGTGGCAATTAGGTAATAAAAACAATGAACTGGGGTCCGATAAATTACTTCCTAGTACAATTCAAGATTGGCAGGTAAAATTTGTTTTAAGGCCTGAGGTAAACATTGTTCTTTCCAAGGTTAGATCCTAGCTTGTAAATACAGTTGCAAAGAACACAGCAGAATGGCTGTTGATGGGTCCCCAGGGTCCAGGGAAAACCAGTGAAGCCTTTGTGTCAATCTGCTTGTCTTTCCTCATTTTCAGCACTCACTCTTTCCTACTCCCTAGCAAGGGCCACAGGGTTCAAGTGTCTGAAATTGGGGTGTTATCTGGGGATAGAGTACACAGTGTGACAGCTCACAACGCCGGCCTTCACGTCTGAACACTGCCTCTGCCATGTGATCTGCTGACTCAAACTCCAAAGGACACCTGAGTGATGGCCAGTCCATGGAATCTTCTTACAACTACCTAAAATTGCATTTAAAAGTTTTTAAACTTTATTTCATATTTCATTTTAATGCACTTTATTTGTTAACATTAGTAGTATCATTTACTGAAACTCAAGACATTTTTATTTATTTTTTGTGGTACTGGGGATCAATGAGTGCTCTGCCACTGAGCTATGTTCTCAGCCCCTTTTTTATTTTGAGGGAAAAAAGTTGCCCGGGCAGGACTTGAACTTGAGGTCCTCCTGCCACTGTGCCCATCATTTTTGGATGTTTGTTTCAAGCAAGAGAGGTCCTGTAGACCAGGCTCACCTGGAACTCACTATGTAACCCAGCCTGGCTGTGAATGTGGGAGTCTCCTGTCCTCTTGCCTCACACTCTCCAGTGGTGGGATTAATGTGCCACTGCACTCTGCTAATGTTACTGTATGATAAACAGTAAAGACAGTTTCTGAATGTGTATGTGAGACCTGCTATCTACAGTCACGAAAGCAATCATTTTGCAAATACTCTTTTCCTTCAAATGTATGTTCCATACTTACACTGGGTTGCACTGTTCAGAACTACCTACAGACTATCTTGCCAGACGATGTTTTGAGTCTGATTTCTGCACATTTTACTACTTGATGCTTTGTATATTCTTGTTTGTCTTTCTTAATCTGGGCCCTGGGGTGGCTTGTGCATTTCTCTGTGAGCACGGTTATGAAGCCAGTGAGTAGAAGTGATAAGCGCGATGCTTAGAGTCAGGTCAGGTGAGAGACCGATGACTTGGCTTACTGGTTTGGGCACCAGTGGCTCAGTGACAGATGATTCCTTGTCTCAGAAAATGGATGTGGGACGGTTCGGTCTTTGTGCGTCACTGACGTTTGTACAAGTTAATGATTTTACTGTTTCTGTTTTAGTACCTTGGTTGTGAAGCAGAAGTTACCAGGAGTCTATGTGCAGCCATCTTATCGCTCTGCATTAAGTAAGATAAGGATTCAGTCATAATTAATGGCATATTCAATTGCTCTTGCACAAATTGAGGCCTTAACCATGTTTATTTTTCTTCTGCAGTGTGGTTTGGGGTAATATTCATACGGCATGGGCTTTATCAAGATGGCGTATTCAAGTTTACAGTTTACATCCCTGATAACTATCCAGATGGTGACTGTCCAGTAAGTAGGAGATACTGTCTGGTTTCATTTGTGGGGCTTCCTTCACGGAGGGAGTTTTAAAAGCCTTACAGATTTTTGCTTTTCCTGACCACTCAGTGTAACAGTTTTGGTATCCCAAAACACTTGTCTTCCCAATCATCTTTCAAGGGATTCTGGTGTTTTGTTGTTTTCTGTCATGCCACCCTCCACCTGTAGCTTCATTCTTTTCTCTGCTCATGGTGTGCGGGTGAGGCTGAAAGCTTCCTGTGTGAATGGTGATGGGTGTGTTGTAGTGGAACACAGCGACCTTTTTCCCCTCATTGAAAAATTTAGTCTTACAAGAAGATTACAAAAGTAGCTCAGTAGCCATCTTGTGGCACTTCTGTAACCAGACATGACTGCAGTATTGTCCTGAAGTTCCTTTTGTGACTGTCTCTAGGGGTCTAAATAAGCTCCACTGCTCCTTTTAAAGTACATATCTTTCTTTAAATATAGCGCTTGGTGTTTGATATTCCCGTCTTTCACCCGCTAGTCGATCCCACCTCAGGTGAACTGGATGTGAAGAGAGCATTTGCAAAATGGAGGTTAGTAAATTAGTGCTTCTTCTAGTGACATAAGATGGCAGGAGCAAGCCTCCCACTCACGCCACGTTTCCCTTTAGGCGGAACCATAATCATATTTGGCAAGTGTTAATGTACGCAAGGAGAGTTTTCTACAAGATTGATACAGCAAGCCCCTTAAATCCAGAGGCTGCAGTACTGTATGTAACTTTTACTTGTTAAGATACATTTCGAAATGCCCTAAAGTAGATTAAGATGGTAACTGTGATTTAAACTTGTTAACACAGGTATGAAAAAGATGTTCACCTTTTTAAAAGCAAAGTGGTCGACAGTGTTAAGGTGTGCACTTCTCGTTTGTTTGAACAACCTAAAATAGAAGACCCTTATGCAATTAGGTAGGTGGTGCATTGTGTAGATGAACTGTCCTTTGCAGTATTCACTTCCATTTTCCACGTGGCCTTACAATGAGGATTTTAAAGAAATGTGTATAATCTGTTGGCAGATAGCCTTTATATCTTGGTGTCAGCTCAGTGTCTGACTGCTCTTGGGGAAAAGCTTTACAGTGTGTACACACTGTACCAACAGTAGGACATTTAGTGACTTTGGCTTCCTAAAGATCCTTGTAGCATACTCATTCATCCAGATGTGAGGACTTTTCACGTGGCAGCTTTAGCTGCTAACCCTTGAAACTGCTATATCCTGTTGACATTCAGATATGGTGAAAGGAGAGAAACTGAGTAGTGTGAGAACAGTGGGTATTACAGCACTTGATACTTGATCATGGGAAAGAGCATCTGGAGGAATTGAAGGACTGAAGAATTGGTGATTTAGCTCTTTGACAACATTAATACTGCCAGGGGCAACATGTTATAATTAAAAGAGTGTGGAATCAGCAGGTGGATTAGTTGGCTTTTGTACTTTTTAGCTTGGTGGCCCAGATCAGTTATTTAAATTTACTCTGCCTTGTTTTCTTCATCTTTAAATAATAGTATTTCAGGCTTAAATGTGTAAGGGACAGTTAAAATGTGGGAAAATTATTTAGATACCATTTAAAACATACATGTTGCCAACTGATTAAAGATCACTCTTAAAATTCTTCCTTGTTAAGTTTTATTGGAATTGGCTTAATTATTATGTAATGGAGGTTAGACACATTTAGAAAGCCACAAACTTTTAAATATTTTCTGTGTCTTAAGCTTTTCTCCATGGAATCCTTCTGTACACGATGAAGCCAGAGAGAAGATGCTGACTCAGAAAGTAAGTAGGCAGCCATCTTTGAAATGTTTAACTCACTGTTTGTCTCTTTTCTAAAATGTCTTCATGGAGTCCACTTGTTATATACAAATAAGTTTTGGAAAACAAGTCTGTGCAGTGCTGATCTCTCTCTCTCTCTCTCTCTTTTTTTTTTTTGTTTAATGTCTGTTTTAATTGTGCCTAGAAGCCTGCAGAACAGCACAATAAAAGTGTTCATGTTGCTGGCCTGTCATGGGTAAAGCCTGGCTCAGTACAACCTTTCAGTAAAGAAGAGAAAACAGTAGCAACTTAGGAGATGATGAATCTGGTGCACCATGCACTTTCCTGCTGGACTCTGGCCTAGTCAAAGCTGACTGACGGCAAAGGACTGCCTGAAGAGTAAACGGTGTGAACAGTGACTGGCTATCAGTGTTGCCCATGTATGCGTAGGTTCTAACAGCAGGTTTCAGGAACCTCTCTTTTAAGTAATGCATTACTTCTGTCGGAAGTGTCTTAGGGTGGTTGTCTAGATCAGTACTCCAAATTATTGGGGATTTTGAGGCTTAAGTATTTTTCTGAATATAATACCTAAAGGTAAGTTGCATTCACTTAAACTAATAGAGCAGACCGAAATCAGCACTATTTAATAGTTTTTAAATCTGTGGTTTCAGTTGTACATATGGTAGGATATGAAGAGGACAGGTATAGAGAGAGCTTAGCACTTTGAAGTGGAAGATTGTTTGAATTTCAGTCTTTAGCCTACTGTTTCACGGATTTACAAACTGCTGTCTCTGAGAAACAGAAGAGAGGAAACCAGGACGCTTGTTCATAATTGTTTTTTTTAAAAAGCAAATTACTGTATTTTTATTGCAGGAAGGAGGAAAAAGTGTTAAAACTGTTTCTAATGAAGTCAGATATTTAAATGACGAATGACTAATGTGTTTAGTAGAGACAAAATAAACCAATAAATGATTGTTCTTTGTCATTTATGTATGCAGGAAACTACCATTTCTCAGTATAACTAAACAAAGACTAATTTATAAATGATTTATTGAAAAATACATTTATTTTCATATAAAATTACAGTAGCAGTAAGTATCTCGAGAGGTTTTATAAATATTTTTGCAGAACACTATTCTAATTGAATAGTGTAAGTTCCATGTTTCTTTTACAGCAATATGAAGTTACCTAGTAACTTTGTTTATACTGATTCAATTTACAGTTGACTTTTCTCCCTAATAAGATTAATTCAATTTTAAAACTGCTGGAACAATAGTGATTAATTAAGATATGTATAGATAATTCAATAGCTGTTAAATAACATTTTCTAATTTATATAAATGGTACTATGTACTAATAAAGACCTAAATTCTCCCACCTATTTTTTAAACGGCTAGGAACACATCCTAAGATACTTCACATGTCTTTTTTATACCTCCTGTAGGAGGTCATAATTTTTCATATTAATCCCCTCAATTCAACCTGATTTAAAAGTCTTTACTTTGCCAGCTGATTCCTATATATCAACGACAACAACAACAAGAAAAAAAAAACTGGAGAATTTAAAACACATGCCCAAGGGGTGGCAACCAGGGCATTAACAGTTTTTAAAAAGTACAAAAGCATCAAAGAAAATATTGGCTGTTTAGCCTAGAAGTTTTGTACATAATAAACTTCACATTGTACAAAGTGCTGTCACAAATATACAGCAAAATCTAGGTTACAAAATCATGCATTTTACAGCCCTAAAGTGCCGCCACTTACACGGGCTCATTCAGACATTGCACAACTGAAGAATCAGCACTTTTCACACCACACCACACCTACTGTGGAAAGGGAACAAGTGCACAGAGGGAACAGGAGATAGGATAGTGACTTGGGGCCTCCAAATCTGAGCTGTCTCCTTTCTCCTATTTTGTGAAGGGAAAAAACTCACACTCCAAGTGTTTTAGGACACAATGCCTAAGTTTTGTTTTGCTTTTCATTGACAGCTAGAGCTGGACATGGACAGGTAGGAATGAATGTGAAATACAGTTCCTCCGCTGGAACATGTCAACAGAGACCTCATATTTGAGTACATTTTATTCTCTACAATACTTATAAAAGCTTTGCTAAAGAGTTAGAAACTGGGGGTTCTGAGCATAGTTGATGGTAAGCACTAACTGGTAGAGGAAAAGGCAGTTGAGGTGAATAAAAATATCCTAAGGATACTGGGAGGAGTAAGTACTCATAAAAATGTCTCTTCCTGTTTCTAACAGGCTGTAATTAACTAGCTGGATTAAGGAAAGGGGCTCCATAATGTAGCGTGCATTAAATGATGTTGCTAAATAGTTTGTGAAAAGAGTGTGAATACCAGAAACTAACCTCAGTGGGAACCTCGGTCATTAGCTACATCCTGGAGACGGCGTAATAAGGCAGAATGATTTTCAGGACAAATTCTTTTTGCAGGTGATTCACTTCCATCTTCCAAAATAATTCCTCTCTTTTTAGTTGGAGTTTCTCCTGTTCGTATCATACTGTTAATTTCTCTCAGTCTCTATGATAGGGAAAAAATAGATATAAAAACTTTAAAATGCTAATGCACACAGCACAGTATGTATTAAAGAATCTCAAATGAGTTTATCAGTTTACCCGAACACCTTTACAGAGAAACCGTAACACAGTTCTGCATATCTCAGATGGCTGAGAATGGTGACTGTCGGGGTAGGGCCAGAGTATATGCAGGCTTAACAAGCTTCAAAGCTGATCTTCATACACACATTTCTATAGTGTGTATGTTGGTAGATATTTTTATAATATAATTCTTAGATAACACATCCATCTTCCTTTAAAACTGTATACTTTTTTAGTACTATGCTCTTTTATTCAGGCTATTGATGTTTTTAGCAGCCCTTCTCAACCAGGATTGCATTAGAGAAATAAGCCTTAATTTGCTGACGCATCCACGGTAGGTAATAAATGACTAAGCTCTAGAGTGGTACTAGCTCTCTATGTTATCCTTGGGAGAAAAGTTACTCAGATGATTTCCTGAGTTCTGTGGCTCCCATGAGGAACCCCAGTGGACAAAACCTGCCAGAAGGCAAGAGGCAGAGCTCCTCAGTGTGTTCCCCATTACATTTTCTCCAGAGTCCCAAAAGTCTTCTCTTACATTTTCTTATAGCTTGTTGGTTAAAATTTTGATTTCATGTGCTTCCTCACAAAAAGAATATTCACATATATTTAGTTGAGGAAATTTCAAACATACAAAGGTAGAGAATCAGTTATTATGAATTCATATGCTCACTCCATATGCCACTTCAACAGTTTTGAGAGTCTTACTGATTTATATAACCCATTCATTTTCCAGCCCCTAAATTACTTTTTAACATCCCCTAGACATATTTTATTCACTTTGTCATTTTTGTTCTTTACTTTGGAATAGTAAACAACTCGAGTTTTTAGTAAAATCACCCACGTTTGTGTTTGTCAGCATATGGCCTTTTGATAATCTTACCTGTTCTAAGAAAGCTTCCCCTGAAGATGTAGCTCAGTGGTAGAGCCCTGGCGTAGTAGCATGCACGAGGCCTTGGGTCTAATCCCCAAGCCCACAAAAACAAAAAACTTCCTTTGATTCATTTTCTTCTACTTTGCCTTGCTAAACGTCTGGTCTGCATTTTGTGTCTGTCTAGTCTCAACCTGCATGTTCCTTATATTTCACTATGAATACATTAATTGTATGTAACAAATTATATAACATGTAATATTCAGTTTATAATTACATACCTTTTAATATACAAGTACATCAATATTTAATATATAAGCATACTGGGGTGTTTATGTGTATATGAATATATACAATGTTTGCACATAATTTAAACAGTATATTTATAATAGCTTAAACATTCATAAATTCCTATTCCAAAAAAAAATCATACAGCATTTGCCTGGACTCTAGCCACAATCCCTAAGGATACATACTAGTATTATTCTTCCACTGAACAAAGGTTGGTTTGTATGTATCCTCTCCACTAAGAATATTTTGACTGGGTTTAAAACAAATAACTGGGATAGCCAGGCTTATTTTTCATCCTAGCTACTCAGAAGGCTGAGGTAGGAGAATTGCAAATTTAAAGCAAGCCTGAACAATGTCTGGCTAAGTGCAGGGTCCTGGGTTCAATACTCAGTACTGATGCAAAAGATAAGTTTGTGTTCTATTTGGAATATCTGTACAGTCAACACTATCTGATGTCTTCTCATATTAGCCTATATGGGTCTCTCAAGATCTCTGCCACAGTTTTTTACAGTATGTCTCCATCATAGGCTTATCCCCACTGATGTATTGTTTCCCCCAACTGTTCAGTGCCATAACCAATACTACTATAGTTTCTTTTTCAACCAGTGTACCAATCCACTGAAATTGATCTTACAGTATCACTAACTTTGAATCATCTTAATTAGCCTTTACTGTGTGATAATTGATGACTCTTTTGTCCTGGCAGTGTGAATGTTTATTACAGGTAAGCTATAGCCCCAGTCTACTCACTTCTAAGACTCTCCCTTGGTCCCAACTATCTCCTATTAAATCATGACAAATCCTCCTAACAAGAGTCTAATAATTGCTAATCATTTACTGGAGAAACTCACAATTCTGTGGCAGAAATTCTTTTGAAATTTTCCCAGGTGGTGATACTGTGGAGGCAGGATTGAAAACCACTGATCTGGATGCTAGCAGTTTATACACAGAGTATTTTCTCTCATTGTCTTTATTAGTTTCAATAACTTCTTGGAGATTCTTTGTGATTTTTCTGTGTACACCGTCCAGTCTGTACTCCTTCTTTAGCCTGCCTTACTGCACACAGTAGGAACTTCAGTTGCAATGTTACAAATACATTAATTACTTAGTCTGAAATACATGAATTTCTCTAGTAATTTGGTCTTCACCCACTGAAATGA
>RJWT010053404.1:0-10422 GCA_004365215.1 Cuniculus paca | reverse complement strand
TTTTTTTTTCAAGTTCATTTTATTTCAAGGATAAAAGGAAAAAAGTAGAAGAAAAAAAGAAAAAAAAACTACAATAGAATTTCAAAGCACGTCAATCGGGGCAACAGTCATACGTATACTGTGCATCATCATCCCCAAATGATTCACCTGAAGAACAAGACATCTGCATTCAATTGTCCAAACAATACCAGCACAGATCTTTCTCTTTAGTGAACTCAGAGAAATCAGTAGTATAACTATCTTAACTATTTCTTTTATATACATACACATACACCTATGTTGTTTCTTTCAACTTCTCACACTAATGAAACAATATAAATTAGTTCTTGAGTCTGTTCCAGTCATAATAATTTTATGTAAAGAAAAGTGTTGGGTTTGGATATCTGATAGCCTTTGTGCCTTGGATTCATCAACCATAATTTTCATAACCTTTATATACCAATTTAAACTATCAGACTTACATTCAAAAGTTAAGTTATATATGAGATGTTGCTGAAATCTGAAACTGAGCCATCTTTGACTATATAAAGATTAACACTTTGTTTAAAAAAAAGACTAAGAAATATATAATTGTAGACTAAAAGCTTATAAAAAATGAAGTTAAATTTTACCACTCAGACTCCGGACTCTGCTGAAGGGCAGACTAATTTTAATGTTTAAGACTAAAATAATACTGTATTCTTCTGGATGTCTTACACTAATTGAAACAGTGTAATTTAATTATATAGTATATGTTATATGATAAATATATTGTGTGTAAGCCACAAAAAAAAAGATGTCATCTAATTATGAAATGCCTTGAAGTTTGTCAGTCACAACTTGCACATTCTGAATTCATTAAATGGCTACTTTTTGACAATCCAAATTAAGTTTGGGCCTTTGAATAAAACCAAATGGTTAAATTTTGCTGAACATGTGTGTAAAGACTTTTTTTTTTACAGTAACACTGCCTCAGCTTGGACCAGATTTCACATTTGGGCAGACCTATTTACTGATTTATGTTTCCTTGTCTTCTTGGTGAACTGATTTATTTTAATACTAGAATGGCTTGGGTTCAAAAGGTTTTAATTGTCTAAGCAGGTAACATGAGAGAGATTTGAAATTGATTCAGGAGAAAAATATAACTCCCAACCTGCTAGATGTCAGATACAGTCAGTTCATGTTCCTGAAAATCAAAGAATGAATTCTAAGGAACAATGGAGGTTGAGTAGGAAAAAAAAAGTATTGAGACAGATAGCTCCTGAGAGACAGAAAGGACCTGAAAGTGGGTTGCCAATGAGTCTACTTCTCAAAGGAAGTTTTATGGAGCAAAATCACAAGGTGAGTCAAAATTATGATCAACCAATAAGATTACAAGTATAGCTGCTTAGGTAATACTGATCCAGTGGGCAAGCAGGTTGCGTGGTAAGGGTATATGGAAAAACAAAGACCTTTTTAGTAAGGGATGGATCAGGAGGTCTTGGTCACCCACCTGGGTGACTGATATCTATCTAGATTTTATTGGACCAGGTGATATCAATTATAGTATAATCTTCAAGTTACTGTTTATCCCTCAGAGAGGCATGTAGGCCTGGTCATTTCATCTTAATCTTGAGGCCTGGCCATTAACAGATCTCTTTCCAGCCACAGTTGTAATATGTTCTGTACTGATTTCCTCGAGGGCTTAGCCCTGTCTGACTGCCTATAATATTTTTTACCTAATGTAGCTATCTATAATAAAATGCAGAAGGCATAATTTTTTAAACTAAAAGAAAACAGTTTATTTGAAGATGGGAGGAAAAGAGAGAGCAGAACAGAGAGAGAGAGAGAGCGCAGATGTTTTGGATCAGTAGGGGTATTCGAAATGAAAATACTCAGGCATAATGTTGTAAAGAGGGCAGAAAAGACTATGTCAGAATGTTGCTTATGTCCTTTTTTTTTTTTATGAGCAGGATATATTTATTGAGAGAAAGAAAACTTCTGTCTGAGAGAGATGGAAGGGGTCCCAAGTGGGTTGCCATGCTTATGTCCTTTTTAAAAGATTGTCATAAAAAGCACATAAAATTTATCATCTTAACCATTTTTAAGTGTAAAGTGGTACTAATAACCTATGTACTTTTTAAACAACTTTGCCTCTTTGTTTTTCTCTCACCCTGTTTTCTTTCTTTATTCCCTTTAATATAGAGCTGGAACTAACTTATACAAGTATTAAATTCGACTTAGACTTTTTTCAGATGTATAAGGAATATAGAAAACAGCAGAGGGCCAGGAATTTAGCTTAGTGGCATAAGTGCCTGCCTGACAAGCACAAGGTTGTGAGTTCGATCCTCAGTACAAAAAAAAAAAAATCTGAAGAGAAGCTGGGCGTGGTGACGCATGCCTATAATTCCAGCACTTGGGAGGCTGAGGCAGGAGGATTGCTGTGAGTTTAAGGCCTGCCTGGGCTACAAAGTGAGTTCAAGGTCAGCCTAAACTACAGAGCAAGACCCTGTCTCAAAACAAAACAAAACAAAACAAAACAGACTGTTTTTGTACCCATATCTGATATCTTCTAGAGACTCTCCCCTATCAGTCATAGTCACAGATTATAGACCCTAGGGAATAGACAGCCAAGCCAATCCATGTCTGAACAATACATAAAGTTTCATAGATATAAGCTACTAAAAATTAAAGGTTATTACTGCAGCATTGTTGCTACATTTCCCATGCTTTTTTTATGTGAAATGTGTGTAGCTATTTGTGTTTTCATGCCATTTTCTTGCAAATATCAGTTGTATAAACTTGTACAAATATACCACTATTAATTTATCCATGCTCCCATAGATGGATGTTTAATTCTGATTTTGTTGGTCTGCTGTTGCTGTGTAACAACCACAAAATGTCAGTGGCTAAAACCCACAAGCATTTGTTTAGCTCAGGCATCTGCATATCGCGTGAGGTGTGTTCTTCTGATCTCAGCTAACTATACTTTGTAGATAAGCTAATCTTGGCTAGGACAACACTGCTTCATGGTTTTATCAGCAGTCTGTCCTACTCTCACTTCCTCAGTACCAAGGCATGAAACTAGGACCTTTACATTCAGCTTTATCCCTAGCTCTTGTATTTTGAGACAAGGTCTCACTTAAGTTGGCCCAGGCTAGGCTCAAACTGGTGATCCCCCTGTCTCAGCTTCCCAGAGAGCTGGTGTACACCACCACACCCAGGTATGTTTATCATCTTTTAAAACTTCAGGTTGGTCCAGGGTGTATTCTCACAGTGAACAGAAGTACAAGAAGCAAGCCACCCTTCCGAAAGTCACTTTAGGGATACTTGAATCCTAACTGGCAATATCCCACTGGCCAAAGCAAGTCATGCAATAGAGCTGAAGTCAAGGGCCTTTCTCATGGAGGCCAAGGGGAAGGATATGAATATCTGAGAACAATAATCTACCATGCCAGTTTTTACTATTACAAACTGTACCACACTTGCCTGTCTCTTCTTTTGTACTTGCAAGAGGTTATTTTGAGCTTATACCTGGAAATGGACTTGCTGGCCTGTAGGCACCTTCTTCTTCACATTTGCTAGACATTGCCAAGCTTTTTTTCCAGAATAGGTACAATAATTTATGTATTGTATTTTCCAAGAATATATGAGCATCTCCTCCTCTGCATTCCTGTTGTAACTTGGTATTGTCAGACTTAAACTTTTAGCAAACTAATGGGAATAAATTATTGTATCTATGGTTTTATTTTGTGTTTTACTAACAACAATTTTGTGTTTTATAACAACTTGTGAGGCTTACCTTTTATGCATATTGTCGTTTCTGTGAATTGCTTGTTACATTTTCTGCTTATTTTTCTCTGTGATTTTCTTGATTAGTAAAAACGCTTAATATATTCTCTATTCAAATCCAGTATATGCATTATCTTTCCTGCTTGAGGGCTTGTGTTTTTGTCTATGGCAAATTTTTTTTTTTTTTGGTGGTACTGGGGACTGAAATCAGGGCCTTGTACATGAACTATCCCCAGCCCTGTCTGTGGTAATTTTTAATGTATAGAAGTTATCAGTATTAATACTCTCAAATGTATCAGTCTTTTGCTTTTGTCTCTTTTCACCTGCTTCAATGTGGTGTAATTAACATAAATAGCATGTATTTACAAAGTGTTCAATGAGTTTTTACGTATTAGTCATATGTGTATACTACTGAAACCATCACCACTATCAATATAATGAGCATCATACCCCTAAAAGTTTCATCATTCCTTTTTTTTTTTTTTTTGGTCTTTTGGAGACAGAGTCTTGCTGTGCAGTTCAGTCTGGCCATGAGCTCACTTTGAAACCCAGGCTGGTCTTGAACTCACAATGATTCACCTGCCTCTGCCTTCTGAGTGCTGGGATTATAGACGTGTGCCACCATGTCCAGCCTTCATTCCTATTTGTAATTCTTACTTTCCTCTTTTCCTTGACTCAAAGTCCTAGGAAGCCACTGGTCTGCTTTCCTTTGCCATATCCTTACTGATTTCTGGTCTGCTTTCTCTATCAGTTATTGAGAGAAGAGCGTTGACTTCTAACTTTAGTTGTGGATTTGTCTATTCATCCTTTCAGTTGTCAGTTTTTTTGCTTCATGTATTTTGAAACTTTCTTATTAGGTACATACTTGTTTAGGATTGTTATATTGTTTGGTGAATGGACACCTTTCTGTTTACATAATTGACTCACTTTATCCCTACTAATATTTTTTTGCTCTGAAGTCTTCATAGCCTAATATTTATATAGGTATTTCATATATCTTTTGGTTAATTTTTTCGTTATCTTTTTCCACTGTTACTTTCAAATCTGTACCATTATATTTAATAATAGGTTTTTTGTGGACATGTAGTTGGATCTTAACTTTTTATCCAATATGGTAGCCTTTACTTTTTAATTAATACATTCATATTATGTATATTTAACATAATTATTGATATGTTTGCATCTAGGTCTACCCACCCCCTTTTTGCCTTCTTTTTTGGATTATTTGAATATTTTTGGTGTATTTAATTTTCATTGATATTTTTGGGTTTCGACATACTTCTATGAATGTACTTATGTTATTGATTGCTGTAGGAATTGTACATAATTTTTATTTATATTTTATCATTTCAAGTGGATATAGATATCTTATCTTCTTTGCATTACACCTGTATAAATTGAAAACCCTACCAAATATTGTTTACATAACAAACTTAAGAGGAGAAGATAGTGTATTTTATATATAGATACAGATACTAGCCATTTCTGTTGTTCTTTCATTATTCCTTAAGTACCAAGTTTCCCTCTTATTTCCTCTCCCTCTAAAGAATAAAATGTCTTAGAGCAGGACTCTGAGTGATTCACTAAGTTTTCCTCATTTTAGAATATTTTATTTTCATTCTTTGAGTATATTTTTACTAAAATAATTCTAAGTTGAGGTTCTTTTCCTTAAGCATTTCAAACTGGATACTTCGAAGTTTTATTGTCGGCACCCCTCTGCCCTCTCACCAGTTTGATTTTTTTTCTTTTGTATTCTTAATTTAGTTTATACTGTTGTTCTGGGTTTGCAGCATATCATAAATCTATAATGAAGTTGCTGAGGCAAATGATACAAATGAAAAGAAATGGAATTCAAGAAAGAACTTCTAAGATGAATATTTTAGGGATAGGCACAATAATGATAAAATGAGTTCAAACAAAAGTAGGCAAGAATAAATGAAAATGATTGGAAGAAAGTAGAAATACAGATATGTGGTTTTAGACAAATTATTTGACATCTCCAAATCTTAAATTTTTTTCATTTGTTAAGTTGAGCTGATAATAACAACTAATATGGTCATGAAAATTACAAAATATTTATTTGTGTATTTCTTTATTTATATCAGCTATTTCAGGGCCTACAACAAATGCTCAACAAATAGTAATGTATTACTATTGGGGCTGGGTATGTAGCTCAGTGGTAGAGTGCTTGCCTAGCATGCACAAGGCCCTGAGTTCAATCTCCAGTACCACAAATAAATAAATAAATAATTTATTACAGTGATTATTAAGACAAGATAAAACCAAGCAACTATCTCATCTGGTGAACTAGAATTATACTTTCTTTTGCAAGTTTATTTTTGTTTATGTTGCTGAGAGATAACATTTTAATAAATGTACAGAGTAAATTCAAGTGCTAAACTGGACAATGAATCTAAATTTTTGAGAGGTAGCTGACTTTGCTTTTACTAGAACTCTATACTTTATAGATCTTGAAATAAAACATTTGATCAGTTTGCCTTTTTGTCCTTTGACAAAATGAACTGCATAAAATCAGTTGCTATCATCTTTGAAACAAGTTCTCCTTTTAAATGTTTATGCTGCGACTTAAACTGAGACTGGTGGGGGTTTTTTGGTTGTTTGGTTGGCTGGTTGTTTTTTGTTTTTTGTATTTTTTCTTTTTGAGACAGGGTTTCACTCTGAAGGTCAGGCTGGCCTCCAACTCAGCAATCCTCCTACCTCAGCCTCCCAAGTGCTGGAATTACAGGTGTGCACCACCACGCCTAGCAAGACTTTTTTTTTTGGTACCTGGGATCGAAACTTACAATGTTGCACTTACCAGGCAGGCACTTGAACTGCTGGGCTAAATCCTCAGCCCTGTTCTTTTAAGAATGTCTGTACTTTTCAATTTTTTTCACGTGGGATTTGAGGTAACTGCCATAATTTAAAAATTGTTAGACTTATCAGAAAATAGTCATTCAACCTTTCCCAGCCTCAGTTTCCTCATTAACAAAAAGGGGAAGATAGTATTTACCATATACTATTACAATTAAATGGCTTTTCATTAAAGAAAAGCCTAAGGGTCTAATAGGAAGCATCTTAGCAAAAACAATATAGTTTCCCTTGTTTCTAAGCTGGAACCAAAGATTTTGGGTGAAGAAATGAAAGGTGAACTATGTCATTAGAAGTCAACTGAGTAGCACTTTGAAACTACACAAACTGATTTTTATTTTATTCTGTTGTGTTATCCCCTAATCTGAATAATTGGGACTGATAGAGTATTAGGAAGCTTATATTACATTATCTTTCCATGTTCCTCAAACATTACTTCTAACCATAAAGAACTAACCTGAACTGAGTGTGATAACACACACCTGTAATCCCAGTACTCAGAAGGCTGAGGCAGGAAGATTGCAGGTTCCAGGCCAGCCTAGGCAACTTAGTGAGACTCTGTCTCAAAATTTAAAAAGGACTGGAGATGTAGCTCCATAGCTGAACGCTTGCCCAACATGTGCAAGGCCCTGGTTTCAGTCTCCAGTACGGTCTCACCCAAAAAATAAAAAAGAAAAGAAAAAGGAAAAACATAAAACAAAACAAAACTGAACTAATTCAGTCATCTTTGTTTGGCAGGTCAAGAAGTAAAAATTTTAAGGTGAAATAATTTCTTCTAAATTAAAATTGTGAAACTCTTGGCTTACTTTATGTCATTGTTTGCTTATAAATAACAGGAATTCTCAGTAAGAGCCAACCTGTTGTTACATGGCTCCCTATGATTTTAAACCGCACATGGTAAAACATTTCCTAAACTGTAACAAAGAGCATAAAAGGGAAAACATAAAGCTTTTTCATCTTTTCATCCCCCAAGTTCATGTCACAGAAACAACTTAAACTTTAAGCTTGACATTTCCAGTTCTCCTAGGTACTGTATTAACCATATAACTTAAAATCTATGCCATTTACTGGACATGGTGGTGTAAACCTGTAAACCCAGCATTGAGGGAGGCTGAGGCAGTGGAATTGCAAATTTGAGTCTTTCCTGGGGAGTTCAGTGAGATCCTATCTCAAAATGAAAAATAAAAAGGGATGGGAAAGTATCTCAGTGGTAGAGCATCTCAGAATTTGACCCCCAATATATACTACCAATAAATAAATAAATAAAGTCTATGCTATTTACTATCATAGCTTCTAACCACATATGGCTATTGATAATTAAAATGTGACATTTTGAAAACTTAGTACAAAAAATGCATAGCTTCTAATTTATATTTTCTCTTGATTACCACTTGATATGAAACTATTTTAGATACATTTAGTAACATATAGTATTAAAATTAATGTTTCTTTTTAAAGGTAACTTTTAGAAGAATTTCAATTGTATACAACTAGTATTTGTTCATCTTTGTTTCTGTTGTACAGTGCTGCTTGTCAGCATATACACTGTATCACCTGTTGTAGATGAATCAAGTTTCACTCATGAGACATCTGAGTCTAGGCTAATGCTTATTCCTTTTTAAGAATGTAGAAAGTTATTATTTCCTTGAAACTTTTGGGAATTTCTTTTCCTTGGTATTCTAAAACTTCATGAGCATACTCTTAATGTAGGTAGGTTTGTGTTCATCTTGCTAAGAATACTTGATAAGGTCTTTGAGTTTGTCTCTCTAGTTCTAAGAGTTTTTATTAATATTTTTTGGATTATTTCCTCCCTATTTGTAAATGGGAAAAGGTCTTGAATTCTTTCTGTTTTTCTATAATGTTCTCTTATGTTTCTATTTTTCCATCTTGATGTCTTTTTGTCAGTAGTCTGGAAGGTTGCCTTATCATCATCTTTTTTATTATATGGGGAAAAATAAAAGGAAATAAGTAATCAAAGTTTTAATTACCTAGAACTCTTCTTTTCTGTTTTATCATAGAAGCTTATTTTCTTTTTGACTGATATCTTTCCAGTTTCAAATTAGAATTGCTTCTAAAATTCCCTTTGGTTTCCTAAATAATATATTTCATTTCACAGTCAGTGGTTCAGCTTGTTCAGGGCAGGATTCTAGAAAATGAAGCACCTTTAAAGTAGAATGTGTAACTGAACACTTAGAAGTAGAGATGCAAACAGGTTCTTCTTGGAGAAGATCAGATCTGATTATGGTAACACTGTGGACCCTGTACTAATTCCTGAGTTCATATGAATACAGTCAGAACTGAAAGGAAAGAACTGAGTAATTATGCAAGAAAAATCATTATATTTGGGAACTGTTAACGGTTTGTATATAGATGGCCCCCCCAAGCCTCATGTAGTCATGGAAGCTGCTGAATCTAACATTTATGATTGATTTGTTGTGTAGTACTGGGATTGGCGGTGTGAGCTCTGTATCGGCCCAGGGGTGGAGCCAACATACAATGTAAGGTCGGAATGGGGGCGTGTTTTTTTTTCTTTGGTGCGGTTCACTCTTGCCGCTTGCGGCCGCCATGAACGGCTGCTCGCTTTTGCTCTGGCTGCTGCCTTGAAGTGTTGCCCCAGTGCCATGCCACCCTGCCTTGGAGTCAACTGATTATGGACTGAAACCCACAGAAACTGTAAGCTAAATAAACCTTTCCTTGCTTCATTTTGGTGTCAGGTGTTTGTCTCAGCAACGAAGAAAAAATAACCAAGACAGGAACTCATTTCTTCACTCTCAAAACTCCCACAACATCCTCTTATTGAACCAAATATCTGCTTCCTTATAATGTTAATTATTATATTCATACATATTTCTAACAGAATTTGACTCTTTAAGACAGGAAGTGTATGCTATTCATTCTTTTGCATATATTTATTGATCAAGTGCTGTTCAAGTGCTGGGGATAAAACAATGTGCAAAGACGAAAGATCCCTGCCCTTAAGGGCACTTAATATATTTACTTCTATCTTTCAAAGAGCTCAGAATTCAAAATTAGGTATTCCAGAGTAAAGGTAAAATTAGGCCGTATACTGTGGCACACACTTGTAATCCCAGCTACTTGGAAAGCTGAGGCAGGTGGATCACAAGTTTGAGGGCACCCTGCACAATTTAGCAAGAGCGTGTCTCAAAAAGAAATAAATAAGGAGACTTCTGGGAAGATGCTGGAACAGTAAGTAGCAGAGTAAACAGACTCTCTGAGAGAAACAGTTCAGATGCTGGAATATAGCATCATGGGGAGGACAAGAAGGAAGGAAGTAGGTCCCTTGGACCTAGGAAGAATCTAAAATGTGAATTGAAGCCCACAGAGAGAGTAAAAAGAAAAACTTAAACAAAGAAGAAGGTAGTAGATGGTGGAACCTTAGTCTGGAGCCAGACTCACCCTGTGAGAGGAACTGTTGGAGCCTGGGGACACATGGTCACAGTGGCGGCTAGTGACCCCGGAGGTGTCTGCAGAGAGGTGCAGTGGTGGAGGAGAGTGGCAGACGCAGAGGTCTGCACTGGCTGGTGGTGAATGCAGAGGACTCAGTCCTCTCATGGGAGAGAGTGATTGGCTGGGAGCCATTTTGAAGTTGGGAAGGATAAGCCCGGGGCCAGGACTGCTGCCCGCTTCTTCCACTAGCTCCAGGTTGGGCGTGGACCTGCGGAAGTTGCTTAGACTGAGTCCCACTCCCATGCATTTTCCAGAGAACATCACTGTAGGTTGCTAACCAGCTTAGGTCCACAGGCCCTGGCAGATTCCGCTCCCATGCAAACTCCAAGGGCC
>RJWT010053403.1:0-10419 GCA_004365215.1 Cuniculus paca | reverse complement strand
GTCACTGAGGCAACGTCTTCAAGTTAATGACAAATTCATGCAGTGAGCATGTTCAGCCTTACCTTTCTCGTTCTGCTTTGTTCTTGATAGATTTATCTTGGCTGATGGCTTTGCTATTTTCCATGGAAATCTTAGCCTGGTGGGCTCGCATTTCCTTGCTTTCCCTATGTATTAAAAATAAACACATGGGATGGGGATGGCGTTAGTGTTCCATGGGTACAGGGTTTCGCTGGGGGCTGATGAAACATCCCGGAAGGGGGTGGAATTGGTAGGTACATGACAATGGACACGTCTTCAACGCCATAAACTTAAAAATGGCCACAGCGGTACATTTCATATGATGTGTATTTAACTGATGAAAAAACAAACGAAACACAAATTCTTTGTGTAACTCCACCTCATTATTGAACTCACTGAATTATTTTATATTTTGGAAAAGGAGGGAATGGACCCCGCTCATGTGGTTACGGATCCCTGAAGGGCAGTGGGCCACCTAGTGGTGAAGTGGTCATAAAACACAAGCATTTCCAGCTGTGCCCCGCAGTATTTATGACCACGTGGGCTGAAGGAGAGAGAAAGCGGGTGTGATAACCTCTCTGCCGCTGACAGTCCGTGGGAACGAAAGGGGCTACGTGGTTTCAAGTAAGCAGAGGAAAGTGCAAAAACTCATGTTTACAGCAACCGATGCCTCTGTGTGAGTTCAAGCACGAGCAGGGCTTGCAGAAGTTTAAATTATGTATGTGCACCACGCATACAATTTAGAATACGAAAATGAATGTGATTAGAAAGAAGTGTTTCAGGAAGCTCTGCCCGGAAACCAGCCGGCAAGCCTACAGAGTTTGCGCTGCCTCACCTAGACGGGCAACACGCAAGTGGACAGCGCCTCAGTCAGCAACCTCGGAGGACAGCAGCAGAAAGATGCCTAGGACTCTGGAAATCCTGGACCCTGGGAAATCGCCCTCAAGTGCTGTCTCTTCTCTTTTCTTTTCTTTTCTTTTCTTTTCTTTTCTTTTCTTTTCTTTTCTTTTCTTTTCTTTTCTTTTCTTCTTTTCTTTTCTTTTCTTTTCTTTTCTTTTCCTTCTCTTCTTTCTTTCTTTCTTTCTTTCTTTCTTTCTTTCTTTCTTTCTTTCTTTCTTTCTCTTTCTTCTCTTTCTCTTTCTTTTTTTCTGTGACTTGCTAGTAAATTGACCGTTTCTTCATTCATTTGTTCATTCACTTATTCATGCATTCATCCTTTCATTTTGTTCAACACACGTGACAAATGACCAATGCTGCTGACGCATGTTAACAAGCAAGGATTTTAAGCAAGAACAACAGTTGTGGTGGCAAAAATGAAACGGCCACAAGGCGCTTGAGGAGAGACTGAAAAACACTGTTGTCATTTGGAAAGATGCTCTTCCCATGGCTTTATTTTTCTTTTTTTAGGTAGATTTGAACCTAGTTTATGGTTTCTTCAAATGACTTCTTCAGCAATGCAAGTATTAGTTTCCTATATTTTTTTTCAGGCAATGCCTACTGTCCAGAGCTATCTTTTTCCTTTGTTCAATTATAAAATAATTATTAGGTGCCTTATGCTGAGGCACCTTTGGATTGCTATAGATACCTAAAGTCTGGTATTGCAGCAACAACCAAATACAGAATGATAAACAGGTGTTTTTTTTTTCTTCTTTCATTGGATCAAGAACATTTCTAATGGAAAAAAGAAAAGAACTTGTAGCCCTAGGCATTCTAAAAAGGTTTTCTGGTTTACGTGTACAATGCTTCTGTTTTCTATTCTTTGGTGTCTGTCAACGCATCCTAACTGTGGGATATTAGAGGCACCGGGTAGGAAGCAAGCAAACTGCAGCCGCTCTGTGATGAAAAATGTCATCATAAACACTCCTGCCCAGGGGGGGAGTCCAGCTTGTACTCTGCAGCAGTGGGGAACAGTTAAGTCAGCTGATACTTTTCTGCTGTTTTGTGATCAGGCCTCTCTTCCTAAAAATCATGAACGTCCCATTAGCCACAAGAAGGTGGGGTAGGAGGTCCCCTCACAGTTTGTCACTGAATGATCAGAATCAGTCTAGAAGCTTTACTGGTTATCTCTTTCTCTATATCTTTTCTTCTTTCTGCCCCAGATTGTTTTCTAAAGCCCAGTCCCCATCCTACCTTTCTGCACAGCCTCCAGGACGACAGAGCTCCGCTGGACAGAACGTTCCTCGGTATCTGTGCCATCTCTTAGTATGCATCATACACTTGTAATTTGATTTAACCTTTCATGTGAGAAGTATCTCATCAATACTTGACGGGGCAGAGGCTATTTCTTATAGTTCCCCTTGCTCATATCGGCTGTGTGATATGATATCCATAAAAGTTTCATATTATGTCAAGTTGATTTCACTTATTACCTTATATGTGTACACACACACACACACGCACAGTCACATGCATAATCATTCTTTTTAAAAACTGGGAATTTATTCTGAGGATGGCTGGCTCTCCTACCTGTCATGGGACAATTTCAGCTGCTGGGTTTGCTGCTCGTGAGCATTAATCAATAGCTTCTTCAGCAACTCACACTGCTGGTTAAGGTGCAGGTCCCGAATTTCTTGCTCCTCAGCACTGTGGGTGTTGATCATTTCTGACCATTCCTTTGTGTGCTGTGCCACAATCTCTTTGACCTGTGTGGGGAAAAAGAGACGAAGTCACCTGGAATCTTCATGGGTTACATACAAACTGAAACACGTTATTCATGCACTTCATATCCCTCCCACCAAGTTACTTGGCCAATTGGTGAACACCTGAAATCTACAAAAAAATATGCACAAAAGAAAGTCATTCATTATTAAAACAAATCAATCATTTCAGCTCTAAATATTTAATTGTGAACCATTATTTTATTGCCTAACTTGTTCAGACTGATTTTCAATTCCATCAGAATTTTCTTTACTACCTCATACTTTTCCAACTTCACTTCCATCAAGTCAGAGGTCAAAACAGAGCTTTATGCTCTTTATCCCTGGACTGTGATTTACTGCAGCATCCCTAACACACTGCGTAGAAACCCTTGCCTCTGAGTAGCTATGCACTTGGTAATGTGGTTTGGCAGGTAGTACTCTTGTCAGCAATTAGAATCTATTCTTCCACCTCCTTGACTATGGCTGAACTTGGTGTTTCCTTTAGCCAAGGAGACAATGGTAAATGTGATATAAGCAGGATAGTGATTTTTTGTGCGTGGTACCCTGTGACAGTCTATGCTAGTCTGCTGGAGGTTGCAACATCACAGAAAAAAAAAAAAAAGGAAAAAGACAACCAGCAGTCAGCCACCGACCAGATACACAAAAGTCTGTAACACATGAGTGAGCCCAGCAAAACCACAAGAGCCACACCAAAGTTTTTGAACTACTGAACTGTGAGTTAATAAACAGTAGTTTCTTTAAGGGACTAAGCTTTGATGCCATTTATTATGCAATAAAAGCACAATGACATTGTTGCCAAGGTTTGTTCCTTTCTGCTTAGGGAAAGCATCTAAAAATCATGACCTGTTGAGTTAGGCATGACTTCTGCAGTATTCTAGCAAAGAGGAAGGTGGGGAACAGCTTTCAATGGTGCATGACTTGTTGCCTCTACACAGTGCATGCTAGATGAGGCATGGAGCACCAAGGATGACTCCACCTAGAACAGCATATGACGGGTCCCTGCACACAGCCAGGCCATTGTGCCCGATGTGAGAGCTGCCATGGACAGATGGAAGCCGGCTGGTTGACTGAATGCTAAGATTGACAACTTTTTAAAAGAATTTTTCTTTTAAATCTATTATTATTGTAAGAACTGTTTGTGTTCTTCCTCAGGTTTTAGCATTTAGGGCCTCAAATGGCCACAACCTTAATTAAGGCCTTTCGAATTACTGTTTTCTCTTGTCTTAGGGGAAATTCAAGTAATTAGACTCCTCTCTTAGAATATCAGCTTTCAGTTTTTCTCATCCCACATTTTCCCCAGGAAAATTAAGATGGAATAAGTATCAAACAAGTACTCAAACCCCAAGATGGACGGTCTTCTGTCTTGGGTATATCTTTTTTACTTCTATGAGGATTATATAGTCAATATTTTACATGGTATTTCCTGCGCTTCTCTTCGTTTATTGTTTTACTTCATGTCTTGGAGCTGGACAGCATAAATATAGTTAGTGTATTTCCATAAACAAAAGAGGAAGTGGCTCTTTTCAAAGCCAGTGAATCTGGGGGCAAACATGAGCCTGAGGTCCCCTCTCAGCCCAGACCAGCCCCAAGTTGTGATTTCTGATCAACACCAGGTACCACCTCTAAAAAACTACCAAATGTCTTCTGCAAGTCACTGCAGTAAAAATGGTCATTTCCTTACCTTAGATTTGTGATCTGATGTCAGTGTCTGAATTTTAATTTCTGTTTCTTTTTTCATTTCAAGACAATTGCTTCCCCTGAAAATAGAAAATTGCAAAATGTGTACCAGAAATTAGATATCTTCCAATTCCCTTGGGCTCTGTGACAAAGCTTTCTGATGAAGACAATATATTCATCAAATGTGGTGTGCCATGGCTCATTAGGCAGCATGAGTTTTTCTAGTAATAGATTCATACCTTACAAAATATTATCCGTATCGTGATTACTCAATTCAACCACTACACAAAGAGACACTTCAGACCCAACAATTATTTCATTGTTAAGGGTCTGTTGTCAGAGTTTCCATTTTGGTTTCTCTTTTTTCTTTGAGCTATTTTTCATTTATTCGATAAAATATTATTGGGAATGAAAACTGGGAAATAGGTCTTCGGCTTTGAAGTGAATTTCTAATTCTTTCATTTTGGTTGAAAAGCCAGACTTTTGTCTTTTAAACATGCCAATGAGAAAGAAAATAGCATTTCTTGGCATGATAGGGTAATTTTTGCTTCTGAGCTTATTGTGAGTAAGAAATATATGCTAGGCAATTGCTCAGCAAGCATCACTGCTCATTTTAGTGATTTTGGAAAGTTTTCCTTTCCGTTTCATTGCTGAAACATGGACGGGTCCTCAGCGTCTGTTTCAGCAAGCACACTCTGGTTATTAAAGCCTGAATCGGAATGCTTCATTACAGTATTAATCAAGCATTCCCCTGAGAAAGTGCAAGGTCTCGCATCAAGCTATTCCTTCTCCATGGCTGGAACTGAGTATGTTTCTTCTCTGGTCTGTTATTTATGGCGCTTGGGGCCTTGCTGAAACATTTTCCTGTCTTTATACTAAACAAACTCCTTCACAGTAAATGCAGTGATAGGTTTTATTCAAAAGTCTTAACTGTTGGCATAAACAAAGAACTTTTACAACATTAAAAATCAAGGTCAAAAGTTCCCCTTCGGTATCATGTTATTATTTGCTGTCTACACAAAATCAATTTGCATACTCTCAATTTTCCTAAGTTTACTTTATCTCACTCTCCAATTCATCTTCTCCCTGTCTTTTTAAAGACACTGAGTAGAAAACACATGGGAGACATTGTTACCGTCTCATTAGGCCACAGCTACAGAGCACTTTAAGGAAGCTCTTTTTCTCCATCTCAATCATTCCTTTCATGTCAGCAGGAAGGGTAACGAAACTATTATAGGTGTTTAACTTACAATGAGATCATGGCTGATAAACACATTATAAATGAAAAATACTGCTAAGTAGACAATACATCAAATTCACCTAACCCACCACTTCCTGGGCTAGCAATGCAGTACTCCACAGAGGATCAGCTGTTTCCCCTCATAATCCCCTGGCTGACCAGAAGCCAGTGCCCAGCATTGCTAGAGAGTCTAGCTAGCCCAGGAAAAGATACAAATTAAACATCTGATGCACTGTCTCTACTGAATGCATATTACCTCTTCACCACTGTAAAGTCAGAAAGTCCTAGGTCAAAATATTTCACATCGAAGATCATCTGTGCTTGTTTTAGAAATAGATTCCCGTTATGAAAACTTGAAAGATTAACTAGTTCCTCCTTTCAGGACACCTTCGCCACTGTGCTGTAGTAAAAAGTCTGACCCATTTTGCTATCACGGTCAGTAACAGTGGGAAATTCTACAATACAGCTCTCCGGAAGAACATAGCCAATGTCTGAGTTGGAAGTTAACTTTTATCATATTGTTGAGACTTCTATTGTTTCAAGTCTTTGGAAAACGCTCTGTATGGAAAGTCTTGAAGTGGTGCTGAATTTGGCAGTAAAGGCCCAGGAAGAACTGTGTAGATGAACTTTTCTTGTCTCATCGATACTAGGGTAAAATAGGGCTCTACTGTTGACAGACCTTCAAGACTGCTTAACAGGCTGCCTGGGAGGTAAGCAACCAGCAATAACTTATAATAAATGTTAGGCTGACTCTGCTTTACCTTCGAGCATAAAAAATAATAATGAGTAAGTATATATTTCATTCATTCTTTGGTTTCTAGAGGCAGTATCATTGATTTATTGATGTTGAAAACTAGTATCTTTTTAAACTAAAACCCTATGTGTTGCTTGAGTCTGAAATCTTCTAAACAAAGATTCTAATTTAAAAATATGGAAGCAACATTGCAATACAGCCATGAACAAGAATAAACAAACCAATTTTTGAAAAGAGGACTTGAGAATAAAAATGAAATTATTCTTGGAAAGTACTATAAAATTGTCAGAAATCTGTTCCTTAAAGATGTTAGGGTGTCTACTTACTTCTCAACATTTTGGTGTAAAACTTCACCGAAAGTGAGAAAATAACTTGAAAACAAAACGGTCTAAGCTGCCGATGTGCTCAGAAGTCTACAAGTCATAGCTCCTCCAAATTTGTTATATTCACCCGAGTGTGGTCACATGAGCCATGAGATGAGCTGGTGAGCTTTGCCTGACTCAAAATACATATCAAAAACTTTTCAAAGCAATAGGCCATGTTCTGGTTCTGAGATACACGGTGAAAACAATAAGAAAACAAAGGTAGACTCTGCGTTGTAATGATGTTCTACAGTTAGGGCCTGATTTGTTGTTTTTCTAGAAAACTCTAAGTGTAATAAGAATGAAAGAAGCCCTAAAAATTGAGGCCTGATATCAGGGCAGGTGCATGCAATTACCTACTCTTTACTCCTCAAGGAAATTACACTAGTTTCATGTCATACAGTTAGGTCTTTGGGACCAGAAATTGTAACAAACATAATCAGTTCTGTTACTTGAGTGAATGTCAAAAATAAAAAACAGGTAGAAAAAAAATAATTCTTTTCTACTTTTCTCTGTGGGAGGCTCGAAGATACCAGCATAAATTAAAAGGAGGAGATTAAAAGCCAGAGGAAATTCACTGAGGGAGGACAAAGCCATGTCAAAAACAATTTCTCAGGTAACAGAATATATGCATAGGCTCACAGAAAGTTCCCCAGGGTATTTATCAATCCTAATGGGAGAGTAGCTAACGTTATAGAGTAGAAATTGTCAGATACCATCTTAGCCAAGTGGTCCACAGCAGCACTGCTGTTGATGAGACATAGTAGTACCGGGTACCATCTCCCAGCATCATGACTTCCAGGGTGAGCTTGTCAAATACACACAACCTCTTCTACTCATGAGAAACAACCAGATAAACCGAATGGAAGCCACAAAATAAGTGAGCAGCACTCTTTCAAAGTGAAAAAGTCATGAAAGTCAAGGAGAGACTGGGGGTCTGTAGATTGCAAAACAATGAGAAGAAAATAAATGCATGGTGCAGTTCTAGAGGAGATCCCAGAGGGGCATTAGTGAGAACATGTTGAAATTTGAAAAAGTTAAATCTGTTCAATTTGCAGTTTAACTAACCAGTATTGTTCAGATGTCAAATTTCCAGTCTGATCACTGTACTACGGTTTTGTGAGATGTTAACATTTAGCAAAGCTGAGTTAAAGGTACAACAACTTTCTCTGCTAGAGCAGTCTTCCCTTTTCCACAGGGACAATGTACTAACGCTAAGCCCCCTAGTGGTTGACTGAAGCCACAGATGGTACCGAGCTACACTGTTTTCCTCTACACGTATATCTATGATACGATTCAATTTATAAATAAGGCGCAATAAGACACTAGCTACAACAATAATAAAATTGAACAATAACGACAAACTGATATAGAAGTTATTTAAAGTTGAAGAATTGTTTATTTCTATAATTTTCCATTTAAGTTTTTTGTACTGCAGTTGACCCTACACAGAAAGTGAAACTGCAGGTAAGGTGGAACCAATATATTTTTGTGTGAGTTTCTCTGTGAGTTTAAAATTATTCAACAATAAAAAGTTCTCAGGGTGGAAAGGTATTTTTTCCAACTCTTTGTGGCTAAGATTTTTTTCAGGACCTCTGCTGAGAAGCTTCCCTAGAAAATAGCTAAGGGGACTGAGGCTGACCCTGTTATGATGTCAGGGTATTCAGTGAGCAAGTCTCTTCTTCTCAAGGTGTAATTCGAAATGATAAGAATAGAGGCAACATTAAGTTCCTCTGTAGCCCAAACAGGCAGTTGAACTGTGAGACAAGACACCATACAAAAAAGAGGAAAGGGAGTAAACAACATTACCCCTTCTTCTTCATGGCCTTCTCTAGGATCTTCTCATGAGTCGATTTCTCTTTGTCGTACTGTGCCACGATTTTGTCAACTTGCGTGCAATGTAACTTCTGCATGGTACTGTGCTCCTGTAAGAGAAAAGCCTGCAGTTACAAGGTGACTTCCAGTGAGGTGGACAAGCTTTGCACTGTTAAGATGGCATCAATTTCACCAGCTTTCTTCTAGCCTTGGTTGGGAAGGTCGAGTAGTCACATCCGAGAACTATGCAGACCTCAGTCTGCCATCCAACAGAAGAGTTTCCTGTTCAAGGATGTTCCAACGAGGGAGTCCTCAGCCTCACTCTTATGAACATGCCAACCTCCAAAGGCAGTCCTGCTCATGGGTGGGCAGTGCCAATCACTTCAAGTGACTTCTTCTACACATGTGTCTCCAGGTAGCTTCTCTGTTCTCCTGTCCCACACACATGGCCTGTGTCTTCCACAAACTGGTCCTCTAACCTCCAAACTTAGCTACCATATTTCTTCTCCTACTAAATACAAATGTCTGTTATGTGAGACATGGTTTCTAAACGCCTGGAATATTTTGGGGTGTCTTGAATACCATCACTATACAATGAGCTTGCCCCTGTGGGTATCGCCATCAGCTGCAACTGAATCTACATCACTAGATACATTCACTGATTTCTTTAGATGTTTTCATGAGGGTGATCAGAGTGTTCAGGAGCTCTGGCATGTGGTTTTACAGATTTGAAAAGATTTTGTGATCTGCTTCACTGAGTTGGTGAAATTAAAGCTGCAAGGCTTGGAAAACAGTAACTATTTCTCTGTAAACGTTTTATCTTCCTGGACAATGAGGAGGGCATTTGGCTATAGCAAGTGATTACTAGGAAATCAGGTTTCTTTGGGTGCTCAGCCTCTCAAAGCTGAAATCGGTATCATCACAAACACTCACCTCTAAATGCTACTTAACGTTGTAGCCTAGTCTCACTCTCCAGAAACTTAGAGAATGGGATAGTAATAACTGGGATGGGTTGATACTGTTGGGTGTATATAACTACTCTCACAGTCATATTTCTTTTTGGTAAATTTTTTAAAAATTGACTTAATTTAAAAACAGTTTTTTTCATAAAGTAGGATTTCCTTTTAGTAAACCTAATTCATAAATGTCTGTGAAAGATTTCATGGCAAACAAAGGTGGAAGGGATTTTTAACCATAACAAGGTTTCCTTACTTTGTCCACTTCACTCGTCAATTAACACAGGATTTGATGGTCAACTTGCTCATGTGTAACCTCTTCTGATGTGCCAGGCCCACATTCCTGTCTCCCAAACTGGAGGACTACGTGGCCTGGGATGATCCCCAGGACAGGAACTAACAATGGGGATGCAAGTTGTGATCTTCCCATGAATTTAGGGTCGGGGACTTCTGGTTAACCAGGACTGCTTAATTCGCAATTGGAAAATCCCACACACATAGCCGTATTTCCAACGGGTGCACCTGCACCTTTGTGTTATAAACACAAGAAGTCAGAGCTTCTGCAGAGCGGTATTGGATGAAACACCTAAATTCCTTAGCCCCCTGTCCTAGGCAAATCTGTTCACTTTAGTAACTGGGATAAGGATACCTATAAGGGGTGATTGAAACATACAGATAAATGTTTAAATTTAAAAAAAAACTTACTACAATAAAAGACACATTGCCAAGAATGATGGGATAGGTATACTGGGAACATGATGGAGTATTTCAAGTGTTTGGAAGGGAACTAATGGCATTGTGTCTTTTACTATAATAAATTCTAAAATTTAAACATTCACTGCATTTCCTGATCATGTCTCATTGGTCAACTGTTTACAGCAATTTCTATCAAATAAAAGCATTACACAGTGTGTCCTTGTACATTTATTCACTGGAT
>RJWT010053402.1:0-10413 GCA_004365215.1 Cuniculus paca | reverse complement strand
TTTTACTTATACTGCTATCATTTCAGAAAATTCCAGTGCATGACTTCCAATTTCCTGTATTTCATTGCTCTCTGGGGTTGTCCTGGATGGGCTGGAGGTATGGGTTTGTAGTTTTCTTCCATATCTTGTCATTTTCTATTTTCTATTTTTATTTTGTTTTATTTTCTGTGTTTGTGCTTGTAGATTTCTTATGGTAGATAGCTTTATCACCAATATTGAGGCTTCTCAAAAAATTTCTACTCTCCAGATATGTCTTCTGGGTGTAGGGGGTTTGTCTTTGTATGTATTCTAAGAATCTGCCCTCCCAATTTATTATGGGTAAGAAGTTGCTATTTGGTTCAGTACCTTGTCTTTTGGTAGTGGACTATGGGCATGGTTATTACCCCCACAAAATCACATTGTTGTCTTATGAGGCAGAAAAACTGAGTACAGTACATCCCGGCTCAAGTAGTTGTTGTAGTCAGGGAATTGCAAGGAAAATGATTACATACAAGATATGCAATTTATTAGTATTATTTATAATGGTTAAATATAAGAAGGGTTAAATACAAGAAGTTCAAGAAGTCTGTTCACACCCTAAAGACCTAGAGAATCCAGCCAAGGGACTGGATCCCATGGCAATATCCTACATGAGTTCAGCTGAAGACCTCGAGCCCATGACAATGATTCATGCAAATATATTTCATGGATCTGTGCTGGGAAGGCCCAGAAGTCAGCAGTGGAAGGTAGAAAGTCTATGCCAGTGCAGTGAAGGATCTGTGCCAACAGGCTGAGTTCTCTGCACTAGAGCAAAGAAGTGACACTCAAAATAAGGAACAGGGCTCCCCCAAAAAGTACCAGAGCCATCCTCAATGACAGTGAGGTATAGAGTTCTGCTGACAGTGAAAACAGCCAACGACATATCAGGAAGCCAGCATGACAAACTTCTCCTGAAGATTAAACAGCACACATCTTCTCCTCCACAGCCAGGAAGCGATGCTCAAAGTAAGGACCCAAAGCTCCCCAAAAGTGAATTTCAGCCATTCTCAGCGACAAAGTCCCCAGCTCCACTGATAACACCCAAGTTCTTATCAGGGGAGCCAGCATGACAAGCTCCTCCAGGGGAACCAACAGCTACAAACAGCAACAGCACTCAGGAGAACCCACACTGCAACTCTTCCTCTCCAGGTCTCCTTTTTATGCTGGTAACTTTCCTCAGGTGGGCCCTCCACACTCAGCACCACACTGATTCAGTTCAGCTGGTGTTTAAGTTGAGCACCAGTTTTTAATCCACCACAGTAGTATAATTAGCAATCAGAATAGCATCGAGCACAGTCTAGCAACTGACACACTGTGGTAACTCTTAATTTGGTACCTGAAACCATAGGAGGAAGTTCTACAGTTATGTAACACATCCAACATATACCAGGAATTTGTATGCAATGAGTTTCTCCTTAGTAGATTAATTTTATTTTGTCAGGGGGTGGTATTTAAGAGAGATAGGGGGCCCAATGAGGGACAAATTAGGAGAAATATAGTAAATGTGAGACTGCAAGGCAAAGGATGATCACCCGAGTTTTGGGAAGCTTCAGGAGAGCACAAGGGAGAAAAAATGGAAGTCAAAGAATATTGAAGCAAACCAGAAAGAGAAGAGACTATGTACACTCACATGAAAGTATCATAAAATCAATACAGTTAAGGTAAGAAACAAAGAAGATGAATAAAAACAAAAATCAAGGTAAAAAATCTAAATATTCCAAAAATAATAAAAAACAACCAAAAAAAACCAACCAGAGTGGAAAAGGAAAACCAACCAAAGAAAAAAAAATAAAAATAGTAAAATTACTCTGGCGTTCACAGTTCTGTGGTAGTGTACAAGTCGGATCCCCAAAATGTGCTGTGTAACCTGCCAAGTCTGCTGTACAATCTGTGCTGGGCATGGGGCTGATCTTGGTCTCTAGGTGTGGAGGCTGGGACTGGTTTTCCACTGACAACTGAATTGGTCCGTGTGTCCTTACTGTTTATCTCTGTGGCTCCCTCTCAGTTGCTATGGTCCACTCAGGTAGGGAGAGCCTCAGCTTCTACCAGACCCATGTATACTTGGCTCCTTTCAGGCTGTGCACAGCTTCCTGTTTCACACCACTTTCTCTTTTTACATGCTGGTCAAGGGGCAGGGAGAGTGCCCTTGCCCCACTGCAGGCCAAGGCTGCTTGCCTAATTGTGCCACTGGGCCAAGGTGACCCCAGGAGTGGAGTCTTGGTGATCCCAGCTCCTGCTTGTCGACAGAATTCCCCGTAGTCTGCTTCCCAGCTGCCAGAAGACCACTGTGACCAGATGACCCTTCCCTCCTTCCACTCAGGAACTTTATCAGTGAAGCAACCTGGGACTGTTCTTCCACTGGTGTTTTCCCTGAACCCTTTTAAATAAAACAGTGGTCCTGCTCATCCACTTCCATTTCTCATGTCTGTGTCCTGAGACACAGTGTCAGTTGTGCTGGGCCTGCTCTTCCAGGGTGCACTGGGCCTGCTCCACTGGGGCACGCTGGTGCTGGCTGAAAATGTCCTGATATTTTCTTTATTTTCCTCCATTAAATTTTTGCAAAATTAAAAAAATTCTTTTAACACGTTTGTAGCTCACTGAAGCATTTTTATTATGGTTGTTTTAACTCATTCTCACTGACATGAGCCACCAGTTGTCCATTCATGACTGTCCCATCAGGTGGCATGGACAGTCCCACAGAGCGGTACAATCTTCCTGATGGGACAGTCATGCATGTATTGCTCCTGTCATGAATGTGTTAAATACTTTGTCATCTATTTCCAATATCCTTGTCAACTTGAGGTTCATGTCTATTGGTTGCATTTTAAACTTCAAGTTGAGAACGTCCTAGTTCTTGGTGTAACAAGTGACTTTCAGCTGACACTGGACATTTTGGCACTATGAGGTGAGACTCTGCCTCTGATTTAAACTTTGTGTTTTATCCGATGTCTTTGACATTGACAGAGTGAGGGGAGCTCCACCTCATTACCACCAGGTGGGATCCAGGCCAACCTGACCTGTCAGCCCTAGTTGAGCAGCATAAATCACCATGGTGTTTTGTAAACCCTGGAGGATTGTATGCACTTTACTTTCAAGATTTTCATCGAGACAACTCAGATGTTTATGAATGCATATATATATTCATTCATAATGAAAGAGTAATTATAACTCCAAATAATGATAACTTATTGTTGCTATTAATAATATTATTTTCTATTTCCAAATGAGTTCAGTTAGCTGCCACTAGGGATATAGAGGGACGCTGGTCTCTCGGTGGCTTTGTTCTCTTTTCCTAATGATGTCAGGTGTGTCCTGATGCTTCTCCCTGGTCCTGGTAGATCACGATCAGTGTCAAGAGACTGTCGAATGTAAATGTATGCTGGCAAATTCCTTTTACTTGATTTGTCCTTCAGGTGGGGGAGTGTTCACCCCTATCTGGAGAGTGGTTGGAATGGCTAACCTGGCACCCTAGAGTGCACTTTGGAGAAACACTGACTATAAGGGGTCAGTTCCTATGAGTAGTGTAGAGTTTCTTGTTCTGCCCCATAGTCTTTGTGAGCAAATACAAGTAGCCTAATGGAGGAGCAGGTGCAGGAACAAGGTGGGATCTGGGAGACCTGGGGACACAATGGGGTAGGAGAACTGCTTGGGGTTGCAAGTGAATGCACATTCAAGTTCTGGAAGAGCCACGAGAATCTTTGTACCCTGCTTTCTTTTCCAATATTTCACCTGATGAGATTTCCACTGAGATGTCACTTAGGTTTATTTTACACTTGGAAAGTGAATGCATTGAAGAAAGGATTAGCAGATGTGATGCACACATTGAAATTTTCACTGGGATGATGGAACTCATTTCAAATGTCTTTATTTACTTACATTTCAGCTGCTTAACCCATCATCTTGGTTTACTGGAAGTGTGAGAGTAGAGGCTAGAGTTCTGGCTACTGTGAGCTGCTTGTAAGTGAGTTGTGGACTTAGAGTGAATAGACTATATTTCCATTTATTTCTGGTGTGACCAGAATATTTTGGTACTAATTTATTGTTCATCATTTTTCCTGCTTTGAGCTGGTCTCTCACACAAAAAGAGTGGGAGAATTTGCTCTAAGTCAGTGAGTAAGCACTTAGCATGGGAAAACATGCCTCATTCTCTGACCTAGGTCAGGCTGTGTATCTCCATGGCCTGGCGTAAGTGTCCAACAATCCAATTAGATTTGGTGTATTACTCTTCTAATCTAATTTGCTTCAGGGGGCTTAGTTGAGAAAATTTATAAAAAATTTTCCTACTAATTATTTTACAGCAAAATTATGGGGAAATGCTAATATATAATGAAAGAATTCTTATATGGGATGCCAAAACACCATGTCATAGTGTGTGTGTGGTGATGGGTATTAAACAAGGACCTCATGCATGCTAGCAAAGTGCACACCACAAATCTACAATATCTGTTCAGTTTATTTGCTTATTTTTCCATTATAATTATCTTTCTACAATAACTCATACAAGTATTTTTTCCAGTGTGGCAATACAATATTGGAAAGTGACCAATAGCGTTAAAGTTACATGATCCTTTGTGAAGATGGATAACTACATGCACAGTTCTTACTTATTCATTATTTTGGGCTATTTAATAAATAGTTTTATATAGCAATGGACAAAAGTGACATATTAAAATGCTCTTCTAAAATGATAAGCAGGTCCAAATGCAGTGCTGAGACTATTTTATGCTTTACTAAAATAAAGTTCTGTATCCTTCAGCCAGGAGCACTCCATATAGTTCAATGATAATAGACTGAAGAAATGGAAAAGCAAATGCTGGCAGGAGAAGGGAACAGCACGGCTGTTCAGGAGTTCACCCTGGAGGGCTTCCCTGCCGTCCAGCATCTGGGGAAGGTCCTCTTCCTGCTGCACCTGCTGGCCTACCTGGCTTCTGTCACCGGAAACTCACTCATCATCACCATCACCTGGGCTGACCAGCGCCTCCACACGCCTATGTACTTTTTCCTCAGCACTTTCTCCTTTTGCGAATGCGGTTTCATCACCACGGTTATTCCTAAGCTGCTGACCATCTTTCTGTCAGGGAGGCAAACGATCTCCTTTGCTGCCTGCTTCACACAAGCATTTGCTTTCCTTTTCCTGGGTGCAACTATATTTTGTCTGATGGCTGTGATGTCCCTGGATCGGTACCTGGCTATCTGCAAACCTCTGCACTACCCCACCATCATGAACCCAAGGACGTGCGTCCTGCTGGTCATTGCCTGTTTCTGTTTGGGATTTCTGCTTATGGTGGTTCCGGTGATAAAGCTGTCCCGGTTGTCCTTCTGTGGCCCCAATGTTATCCCTCACTTCTTCTGTGATTTTGGACCCTTGGCAAGGCTCTCCTGCTATGAAACCAGATCTACTGAAATGTTGTTCTTCATCTTTGCTTTTTTTATCCTGTTTACTTCCCTCCTTGTAACCATCATCGCCTACAGCAACATAGTGGTCACAATTGTGCACCTTCCATCAGCCAAGGAGCGGCAGAAAGCCTTCTCCACCTGCTCCTCTCACCTCACTGTTCTCTGTCTGATGTACAGTAGCTGTGTATTTATCTACCTGAGACCAAAGAAAACTATCAGGCTGGACACCAACCGAGAGGCTGCTCTGGTGAACACGGTGGTGACCCCACTGCTGAACCCTGTCATCTACACCCTGCGCAACAAGCAGGTCCACCAGGCTCTGAGGGACGCTCTGTCCAGGGTGAAGTTGCACAATAGAATTGTAGCCTTTTAATGGTGGCGTGTGCCTTTCCTTCCACCTAATCCAATGCCTTGGAATTTTTGCAATTGTCTATAAAAGTTGGAAAATATGTCAGTTTTTTGGGGTTCTATTTGAGTAGTCTTGGAATTGTGGCTAATTTATCTAGTAGTTCTACCTGAATGTCCAATAATCTTCTTCATATGGGATCAAATACTCACTCCTGAATTGTGTTTTCTTCAGTAAGTTAATAGAATTCAATATATTTTAATGAAGAGCTTCCTGTACATGGTTTTGCTTGATATTTTTAATCCCCAATCTGGAAAGTTGTGACGTAAGTATCTACTGTACTTGTGAGTGCATGGAGGTTGGGGAAGGAAGTTCAGAAGCATGGAGACTATCAAACTGATTCGAGGACAGCTGTAACAAGGCCAGAAGATTGAATTTTGATAGAGACTGAGGTAAACATAACTTTAATCCATATGTTACTTATATCACAGAATTATTTTGTATAACAGCTCTGCTTCATGTGGTAATGAAAGCGCATACATTTTCTCACTGAAACTAAAATTTCCCCTCAGCTCATTGTTCTGTCACACTGAACTCAATCATAGAAGATGAAGTACTCCAGGGAAGGAAGCCTGAGATTTGAAATAAGAAATCAAGTCATTAACATGGTTTCCTTCCTACGATAAATTTATATTGGAGAAAATCAAGTGGAGGTGGAAAGAGGGATTATTGTGACTATAGATTCTCTCTGAATGGATCTATGAGCAAGGCTCTTCTTTCGTGGGGCAAGAGGTTTGGGTGTGATCACTCCCAGATGCCCCTTTCAGGACTAATGTGAAATGACACTCTTGATACTAACGTGACACGCAGCGTGCAATGTGAGCATGCTGAACAGAAGGTGGTGGGATATTTAATACAGGAGTTCAGCTGCAACTGTAATTCAGTTATTATTGATTTCGACAGGAAATGAGGGGCTGGAGACAAAACCGGTGCTAGAGCTTGTTTGACATAGGTGGTTAATGATAGCAATCATGCTTTGCTTGCACCACTTTGGTCTTGGATTGTAGGGATCATAAAAGGCTCTCTCTCTCTCACACACACAACTTTTTGAGACAGAACTTCACTATACAGTTCAAGTTGGCCTCGAACTCACAGTAATTCTCCTGCCCAGCCTCTGAAGTGCTGGGATTATAGGTATGTACCACCAAACCTGGCTATCAAGGACTTTCTTAGGAAGATTTTGCAGCATAATATGAAAGCATTTGAAGAACAGACAACTCAACTAATAGAACACGCATGTTTGTCTGTACTGTATGTGTGCTAGGTTTTCCATACAACATTTGGTAGGTTTCTTTCTTTTTCCACACATTAGGGATATTTGCTTTCCCCGTAAAGTTACACTGCTAGTGATTTCTCCCAGAACAACAAGTAAATTGTGTGGTCACTGTTTTTATTTGTGTGTATCTAATATTGAAAACAACTGTGGTGCAATATTGGTTACCTAACTTGAAATAAATGGAAATATGCGATATTTAAAAATGCTTAGTTTAAAAGCATTTGATTCTAGATTGTTACTAACAGATCTAGTTTCCACAACTTGAAATGCCACAGATACACTACAATTTTTTTGTCCATGACTCTATTGATGGACTTTTGAGCAGTTTCCGTCTTTTGGTACTGTTGATAATATTTCTGTGCTCATGTATTTGATTGGATACTCATGGTTAATTCTTCTGGAGTAGGAAAGGATTGTAGAGGAAATTGGGGAGAAAGCACTCAAGGGGCAAGAGGTTTCCTTTGTGGTGATAGTTGGGTAGTTGACATTTTTAGCTGTTGTGAATGATACGACTGTGAACATGTGTGTACACATATTTGCTTGAATATTGGTTTTAATTCTTTTATAAACCTAGGACAGGAATTATGATGGGGGAATGGGGAGGACATGATTGAAGCTTAAGAGGTTTTCTTTGAAGTGATAAAAATGATTTAGAAGTAGACAGAGTCAGTGATAGCTTGCATTTTGAATGTACTAAATGTCACTGAATTATTCAATTTTAAATGATTAATTTTGTATGTGTGTTTTTCCCCATTTAAAATTCCATATTCCTTCATGTTTTATATATTGTTGAAAGTTTTACAATAAAAAATAACAGTTCCTTTTAACCAGAGTTGCTGAGTGGGAGATACCAGCCCTCAATACCTACCACGACCTCCACAACATAAAACAAAAATGAAAAGGAACCCAGAAACCAAACAAAACTTTGTAAATGGGGAGGCAAAAATGGGTTGAAGGGAGGAGAGGGGTGTTGGAAAAAAGAGGAATCAATATATATCATGTACCGGTACAAATTTCCTATGATGAACTTGATCACAATGTACATCTAAAATGTACCATAAATTTAAAAAAAAGAAACCAAAATAGCCCTGGGAGGACTCCAGGGTCTATTTAAGAATTTGCATCAATGGAGTAAAGGAGGATTAACTGAAGGATGGCTACACAGGAAAGACCATTGAGCTTAGAATAGCAGATGCCAGGAGAGGGCTCAGAGCAAAGATGGAAGTTGAGGCTTTTGGTGTCAACTGTGAGTCAGGAGACACCATGTTCCTTAGTCATCTCCCTGCTGAGGACACCAGCCCCATTTGTATCTGAGGTCACCAGTGGCTGGCCATTCCTTCTGGGAACTCCAGAAACGGAGATGTGGCTGCACACACCTGCCCCTCAGGAAGCAGCAGCTGTGCCCTGCTCTAGGTCCCGGACTATCACCTCTCCCCACCGTGTGCATGCTCCTGACCTCCAAGCCCTGGCTCCCCCATGAGTGCTTATGCTGTAAACTCTAGCTCTGTGACTTCTCTGTACCTGATCCCATGTCCCATACGCTGAAGCCACTGCACAGTGAAGTAGCCTGACCCAGATCCCAGAACCAAGGTCTATCTCTTGACAAGGTTCCTCCCGTGACAGGACTCCCCTTCAAGACCTCAACTTAGCTGCCACTGAGAGCTACCCCCTATTCTGTACCTGGCTTTGTGGCTGCACTGGACAACCATGCCTCTAACACTAGAGTCACTATCATAGTGATCAAGCTCATGCCCTGGATCCTGGTTTGATGTCTCCCTGTGCTAAGGCAGCCAGCCCCACCCTGACCTCAGAGCCACTCTACCTCCGTATGTGCCCATAGCCCCATTCCAGTCTTTTTGGTGCTTTTCAACTTTGAATTCTGTTACCAACTTGGCAGTGAGGGTTCCTGGGGCCTATGCACTGATACCATAACAACACCGTCCCCCAGAGGTATAGCACCCCCATGCAATGCCCATGCTTTAGGCCTTGGATCCCTGGGGGGGTCCATACATGCTGCACCTCAGACACTGGTGCCATTGCCACACTAGAGAGCTTGAATCTCAGATCCAATGTCAAGAGGATTTCCTGGGCAACAGTTCCCCAAATGGGAGCAAAAAGAGATTAGGAGACTGAAGAAACATATCAGCTGCTGACAGCCATTGCCTCCAAAGATTCTAACAGTGCTCTTTTTCACAGTACACACTGGCAGCATAGATCCCTGCAGGATCTGTCAGTACTTGTCTCTAATGCAGGGTTGTATAGAGCCTACACTGCTGAGTCCTCAGAGAGTCAGGTCACACTGCTCACCACCCTATTGGTTCCTGTGCTTGCACCCTGCATGCAGAAGACCATTCCCCACCAGAACAAGCCTCAAAGGCTGGTAGCTTGCTGCTCCATCAAATGCACAGACAGCAATGGAAGACAACAAGGAACTCAAAATACCAGGGAGAAATACCACAATCTGCAGAAAAAAAGAATTCCAGTGCATCTGGCCCCAAAGAAAATGGCATGTAGAAACTACCCAATAAAGAATTCAATATTATCATTTTATAAAGGTCAAGAAAGTTAAAATATATATAAAGAAGCAATTTAATATTATCAGGAAAGAGTTTAGTTAATTAGAAGTTTAATCGAGATAGAATCACTTAAAATGAAATTTTGGAGCTGAAAAATACAATGAATTGAATAAAAAATGAAATATAGAGTATCAGATTGATCAAGCTATAGAAAGAACATGTGAACTTAAAGACAAATTACATGAAAAAACACAGTAACAGGAAAAAATGAAAAAAATATAGAGAATGAATGAAGAGAGCCTATGAGATTTACAGGGTAGCATCAAAAGAACCAATATATAAATTCTAAATGTTAAATAAGCAGCTAGTGTTACACCTCCCTGGGTCCTGGGGAGATAAAAGAGAAACAGACAGAAAGTCATTTAGATAAATAATAGATTAAAGTCCTTAAATCTGAGTATCTTAAACATCCAAGTACAAAGAAGCCAAAGATCTCCAATAGGATTAAATTAAAACAAGACTATGTCAAGACATAATCAAATTGTTGTAATTAAAAAATGAATAGAAACCTGAAACAGCATGAGAAAATGAAGCATTTTATGTATACAGGATTTCACTAAGGTTATCATCAGATTTCCCAGCAGAAACCTTAGAAGCCAAGAAGGATTGGGATAATGCATGCAAAATGCTGAAGGAAAAATTCTGCCAATCAAAAAAGTACTATAGAGGCTATAAAAACATTAGAAAAGATGAACAAATTCAATCATTGATTTTTGAAATGAAAATATTTACTAGCCTTT
>RJWT010053401.1:0-10421 GCA_004365215.1 Cuniculus paca | reverse complement strand
TGGCCATCTCCTATTCATCCTTCAAAACCTAGATTGACTAACCCTTTCTAAATAAAGTATTTGCTGTCTCCTGTCTTAGTCCTATAAAATACTGTCTTAGTCTTATAAAATACTATAAATAGGTATAAACAATATAAATTTGTTTCTCAGCATTCTGGAGCTGACAAGTCCAAGATTAATGCATTTGCAGGTTTCCATGTCTGGTGAGGGCTGGCTTTCTGATTCATAAATGGTGACTTCTTGCTGTATTCTTCCATGGTGGAAGGGGTCAGAGGGTCTTTCCTGGCCTCTCCTCTAAGGACATTGTCCCCATTACCTAATTACCAAAACACCCACCTCCTACTATCATCACCCTAGGATTTCAATGTATGTATTCTGGAGAAACACAAACATTCAGACAACACCAGGCATGGTAGTGCATACCTGTAATTCCAGCACTTAGAGCAGAAGGCAGGAAGATCACTATGAATTTGAGGCCAACCTGGGCTACATAGTGAGTTCAAGGCTGATATGAACTACATGGTGCCATCCTATCTCAAAAAAAATCAAAACAAAACACCTCCAGCCCATAGCACTTCCCAAATGAGTCCTATTCTCATGCTTAATATTCAAAAAAGATTTCATTTGTATTTGATCATAATATCTTGATGTCATGGTGCAATCTGTAGTTGGTATGCCCATGTTAAAATCAGGGACTAAATTAAATCATCTTTGTCTTATACCAGCTTCCTAGAAGCAAACTCTGAGGTTATAATTCTCTCTCAGAAGAAACTAAGGGTTATGTATTAGACAGCTTACCATTAGTGTGACAAAGTACCTGAGCAATCGACTTAAAAAGAAGAAAGTTATTCTGCAGTCACAACTTTGGAGGGTTCAGTTCATAGCTGGTTGGCCCTGTTGTTTTGGGTCTGTGGTAAAGCAGCACGTTATGATGGGCTGGGCACTGTGAACAAAAGCTGTCACCTAATGGTGGCTGAGACCTGGGCTGGGGGTGGGGGAGATTCCACAATCCCCTCCTTCAAGGTCATATCCCCAATAACCTAAAACTTCCCACTATCCTTTACTTCTTAAAGGTTTCCACCACTCTCCAATAGTGGATTTGAGGGGACATTTCAGATCCAAACTATTGTAGGGTGTGAGAAAGCAGGTCAAGGAAAAGAAAGTCAAGCAAGGATAGACTTTGGAGCAAGATCCTGGCAAGAGTATTTTTAGTTCAACTCTTGGGGAATGCTGGAATATAAGTTACACCTCAGAATTTGTCATGAGTGGAGGAAAGGATGTTGGCTTCCATACTCCTGCAACCATCCTAGATAAGAATCACACCAGGAGACAAATCCCCAGGCTCTTCCATTTCTCTGAGAGTGTCTTAGAGGCAGTGTTGATAGCCTATAAGCAGCCTTTGTAAGATAGTCACAAGCACAGTCACTAAAACAAAGTACAAAGGAGTTGAGGGTTGGACACACAAAAACACAAAAGGATCCCATGAAATCTTGGTGGAGCACCATCAGCATCGAGCAAAATCCTGCTTAGTGTTAGGGCTTTTGTCTACATGTCCTCCCAAAGCCTCACACAGTCATAGATGGGTCTTTTTGGAGGTGGCTGGATTTGGGATGTGTGATGCTGGAATCGAGGATGTGATGCTGTGATTGATTCATGGTGAGATGCTAGGATTAAGGGTATGAGTGCTATCCCCTCTTGGGGTAAATATAAAGGACAGAAAGAATACTAGTGTTGTGGCTTGTCACTTACTTGCTGCTTGATGTTTTCTGCCTATCCTGCTTTCCCATGGACTGTTTCTCCTCTGCGATGCTCCTCAAGCATGCCACCCTGCCTTGGAGCCAGCCAAGTATGAACTGTAACCTCTACAAACTGTGAGCCAAATAAACTAACTTTGGGTGTGGAGTATTTTGTGTCAGCAATGAGAAAAGTAACTCAGACCCACAGTGAATGCCTTTAGAAAGAGAAAATGAACAGGAACAGGCAAGGCTAATATTATGCACCACAATCACAACTTGAGGAAAATGTTTAGCACACCTCTGGTTCTTAGTAAGGAAGAATGCCACCTGCACATGGTTTATTGTAATATTTTACTAACAAATGGGAAAATATGGGAAATTTTCTGTGAAAATAAACGGTCTAAAATTAATGAGAACAAAGAATATCTAGACAGACCAACTTCAGGGAAGAAAATTTAAAAACTGTGTCAAAAAACTGGTCCCCCAGTACATACTAGGTCTAAAGGTTAAATTCTTTCAACATTTGAAAACATCATTTAAATTAAAGGCTAAAGAAAATAGGGGTATTTCACAATTGCTTTTTAAAAAGCTGATACAACCAAAACCTGACAGTACACACACACACACACACACACACACATACACACACACACTGAAAGCTGGCATTGTTATGTTATAGATTGTCTTGGTTACTTTTCTCTCATTGCTGGGACAAAACACCTGACACCCAAAGTGAAGCAAGGAAAGGTTTACTTAGCTTACAGTTTCTGGAGATTTCAGCCCATAAGCAGCTGGCTCCAAGGCAGGGTGGCACGGCACAGGGGCAACACTTCAAGGGAGCAGCCAGAGCAAAACGGAGAAATCAAGGCTCCTCTCCTCCCTTATATTGTACACAGGCCACCGCCCCCCGCCCCTGCTTCAGGGTGGGTGTAACACTCACAAAATGTCCTTGCCCTCCTTTGCATAGGATGAGGATATTTACAAAGTAAGAATCCTGGCTCCCTGCTGAGCCTCTCAGTTAAACTTCTAAACTGCTCAAGTTGACACAAGGTATCAACCATAACATAGATACCGATACAAACCGTTGCAAGAAATTTTAGCAACTAGATAAAGCAGTATATTTAGCGCTATCAGCATGACTCTATACATGAGAAGTATAGCACTGAATAATCTTCCTTTTGAGGGGATCTCAAGGAGGACAAGAGACCATTCTGCCTGCCTCTACAGAAGCTGAAGGGAGAGGATGCATTCTCCTACTTTTGAGGTTACTGATCAACCTAGAGTCTATCACTACCCAGTGGATGCTTCTACTTTGAGCTTACACAATTGACGGTGTGACAGAAACAGTTCAGAGACAATCGGAAAAGATTCAACCATTCTCATAGTGGGCATGGTAAACCAAGAATAAATCAGCATGGCTGGCCTGTTTGATAGTGGTACCAGCCTTGGTGACAGCAGTAAGTGTCCAGCTTCCCACAGTACTGAAGTAGGACAGAAGAACTAAAGATAGAAAAGAGACAAGAAAAATGGTACTTCAAAACTGCACTTTTAAGAAAAACTGTAGTTTCAAGACACAAAAGTTACTCAAGCCCCTTTCACTTCCAAGAAACTCACTCAAAAAAGATTCATAAGGGCCCTAATGACACAATAAGCCTGTGAATTGGGCACTGGACTCGTGACTTTCACCCGTAAATTGCAGATATATTCCTTCCACAGACCTCCACAGTAATATTGGAAGGCAGTGTATCTCAACTTTAAACATATGTAAATAGTTTGCATTCTGACATGGCCCACCAGATGGGTATTCTGACAAACAGTAGGAATGCACATCCTAGATCACCCATCTTGGACACATACCCCAAGACCCCATAAATATTTCCAGCTCAGGATCACAAAATGTCTCATTTCTCTGAATGACTGCACCTCACTCTGAGAGTGTAAATTTAAATTTATGCTTACTAAATCCTTCTCATGCCTCTTGCTGACCGGTCCCAAAAATTCTTTTTTTGTGATGGCAGTCAGTGAACCAGTAGCTTAATTCTATGGGTAGTGTGAGTTTAGGCTCTCTAGCTCTACTCTGGGATGCTCCTTGGACCCTCTCCGGTGAAAGTGCCAACAATGATATCTTAAGCAACATTTTCTGGAGCAGGATCTTGGCTATGCATTATCTTCCTTGGTTTCCCAAGTCTGCTTCTGAAGCTTTTCTGGCAATGCTGTGAGCTGCTCAATTTCCTTCCAATGAACTGCTTTTCTAGCTCAAGTTAGTAAAAGGTGGTTTATGTTTGCAACCAAGAACCTCTGATGGGTATACGGATGAAAGGAGAAAAAAGCAGATGCTCATCTTTCTTGATGCCCAGAAGGTACTTTACAAAACTCAAGATCCATTTCTGATAATAATGCTTTTTGAAGTAGGAATAAATGGACACCACTTTAATGTAATAAATAATATATATCTCAAATCAAAACTAAGCATCATGCTTAATGGTGAAGCTCTGGGAGCATGGCTATTACTGTCAAGAACAATGCAGATTTCCTACCCTTGTTCCTATTACTAATGGAACTCTGGAAGGGCAATTAGACAATAGGATAAAAAGATTAGGTATGAATATGATGAAAGAAGAGGCAAGATTGTCATCTCATGCCTCAACATGAATTCCTGAAAAACCCAAGAGAATCAATTGAACATTATGAGAATGAATCAAAGTTCATCAAGGTAGCTGGTTACAAAAATAATTTTGCCCTATTGACAAACAGCAAAAAACATGAAGGTATAAAAATACCCCATTTGGAGTAGTGATAAATGTGTATGTGTGTCACTGTGGATTGAACTAAGAGCCTTGAACATGCTAGGCAATTGCTGCAGGCAAGAACATTCCAAGCCCTTGTTAAAACTTTACTTTGAGAGAGGCTGGCCTAACTCTTGATCCTCCTGCCTCATCAGTCTCCTGTTTTGGCCTGAGTAGCTAGGATTACAACTGTGTGAGCCACTGTACCTGGCTAGAATAAACTTAATTTGTGCCTACGGAAGGAAACTACAGTTCTTTGAAGAACATTAAAAGTCCTAGTTTAAGTTTTAAAACACGTAATTTATTGTCAGATAAGATGAATGTCAGGTCAATTTTTCCATAATTAATTCATATATATTAACCCACCAAGGATTAAGTTTTTTTGAGAGAATAAGCAAACAAATAGCTAATAAAGTACTAGGAAGTTTAACCTATCAAACCTATATTACTCTGGAGTATAGAGATGGGATAGCTTTTTAAAAACAAATCCTAAATGTATGTAAAGTTTAAGAGGTGATGCAAGTGTCATTTTAAAGGGGGAAAGATTAGATTATTTTTAAAAATGATGCTGAGACAATTGGCTAGCCATGTAGGGTAGAGAAAACGCAAGATGCTGTCCTACACTATTTTTTATGCTGCTATAATAGAATACCTGAGACTGGGTCATTTATAAAGAAAAGGGGTTTATTTTGGTTCATGCTTCTGGAGGCTGGTAAGTCCAAGATCCAGGGATACCATCTGTAGAGGACCTCCTGAAGTTTCAACTCATGGCAGAAAGTGGAAAAGCAAGAGAAGCACAAGAAAGTGGAGGAAGACAGACTCACTTTTAAAACCTACTTTTATAGTAATGAATCTGGCCTTATGAGAACAGGAAAAAACTCACCTGAGAAAAAGATTAATCCCTTCATGAGGCTCTGCTCCCATGTCCCAGACACCTCCCACTAGATCCCACCTCCCAGTGCTGCCACACAAGAGCCAAACTTCAACATGAGTTTTGGTGGGAATGAATGATATTAAAACCATAGTAGATCCCTATTTCATTTGCCATGTGAAAATAAAGTCCTAAGAGAGAAAACATTAAAAGTAAGGAGAAGAAAAAGCCAATAACAGAATTAAAAATAGCATAATTAGTAGTGTTATGATCTGGGAATGGGGGAAGATCATTTGTCTAAGATTGTCAAAAAATCAGAAACCCTAATGAAGAAGACCCATCATTTGCCTATCCAAATAATGAAAACTCTCTGTGTGATCTGAAAACATCATGAACATGGTTGAAAGATAAATAATCAAATGAATCGGTGTAGACCAAAGAACAATATAATTCATAAACAAAGTATTATTTATCAGCCAACATTTATAAAAGGAATACATCAAAAAGAAAAATAGGCAAGTGTGCAGGTAACTCACACCAGTAAAAAATTCAAGTTGCTAATAAAAAAATATACTGCTAGTCATTTTCTTGATTGCAAACAACAGAAACCAACACTGGTTAGTTTCAGCAATAAAGGAATTTATAGGAAGCCTATCAGGTTCACTCACAGAAAAAACAGAGCTGGAGAAACAGGCTCGGGCAGAAACCCAGAGAGGCAGACATTGGTAAGGACTTGCCACTAAAGCAGCCACCTTCCTTGACACTATACACTACTATAGGCCTCAGTGTCGAAAATGTAGTCACTAGATTCACTCACTCACCGCATTATCTCCAGCTAAACTCGTGTCAACACTTCCAGAGCCAAAATCCAGATAGGAGCATCTGGTTGGTTTTTCTTCCATCCAAGTACTGATCAGGCCCCATCTTGTTTAGCGTCTGAAAGTGGGCAAGGTCAGGCATGTTCAGGTTGGTATGCATGTAAAGCAGTTGCCCTTTCTTAGTTCGCCCTTCCTAGGTTCTAGCTAATAGAGGTGGGGAGGGCAACACCTTCTCCCCAATCCCTGCCCAGTTTTCGTAAGGGAAGCTGCAGTAGTTCTCTCCAATTCTGTATCTTTTTCAGATAGGAAGCTGGTCAATTGAAAGACAAGTATATGCTGTTCGATCTTGTTCACACGACAGAACATTAATATGCCATGTGAGCTTATCGAATTTCTTTTCATGTTTAATAGAATATATTGTTGTCTGTTTGCTACTTACTAGCAAAGAATGAGATAGTTTAATGCATTGCTGAATACACTAATATCCACCAAAAATGTAAAGAACTAGGCATTACTCCTTTTCACAAATGAAAATTCAATTCTCAAAGAAATAGGTAATTTTCTCTAAATCTCTTAAATAAAATTAACTTATTCATACACAGGCTTTATGAGCTCTCAAACATGGTGAGGACATCTGGATTACTGTTCATTAAATTTTCCGTATGGAAAAGACTGTGAAACTCAGCACTATCTCAGGACAGGAAATGTGTGCTTCCCATTCACTGTGGGCTGGATAAAACCTTTGTGGTGGTCAGCCTAACAATAAGTGTCAGCTATAAAATGTACAGCGTCCAGTATGAAATGTCAAGCATATTAGCTTGATACCATTGAATATACTTAGGTTTCAGCCTAAGGATATAGCTGAAGGAATGGAGAAAACATACGCTATAATGATACTCACTGTAGTTGCTTCCATTTCCCCCCATACCTTCTCTTAAGTGTAACAGAGAGCCAGTGGAAGAATTACCACATTTCTTTGTTGTTTTACAGTGCTGGGGATGAAACCCAAGGCCATGCACATGCTAGGGAAGCGATCTACCTCTGAGCTGTATCCCTGGTCTGAAGATTTACTAGAGAATCTTGTTTGGAGTTAAGTCTTAAAGGAATGACAATCTTCTAAGGTCTCCAACTGAGGACTCTTCAAGACTATTTTGGCCAAGCCAAATGGCTCTGGGCCCCCTTGGAAACCATTAAGCCTAGAATTATAGGAGGGGTCAGACTAGGAATAGAGTTCTCAGAAATCCTACCAAGGAGTTGCTATGTTTTTCTAGATACATTGTTGCTACATAGCCCATCTGCAATGATGGTTACCTTTCTGAGTACTTAGTAATGACAAGGGCCTCTTTTAGGTTGAAGCCTAAACTGTAGTGTAGATTTTAAGCTGAATTTCAATGTGGTCAAGGCTATCGTTACTGAAAAGTATCAAGAGAAAACTACCAAGGTGTCCCTATAGAAGGGACACCATCTGAAGGGATTTGATGTCTAAGATGAGACTTCAAGGATGAGAAAAGGTTAGCTAAATGAAAAAGTTCAAGGAAAGATGCTCACAGAAGAAAGATTGGAATGGGCAAAGACTTGGAGCAGCAAACATGTGCAGGGGTTGAGTGCCAGTGTGTTCAACTTTTAGCATGAAAGATCAGACCCCTCTCTCTGTGATGTCCAGATAAGCTCAAGGTGCCCTGAGGAATGGGCATTTTGAATAGGTGGTGGGAGTGGGAGTGGAAGTGGTTTCAATTAGTGAAGAGCACCTGAGGGATATCACCACAGTACCCTACTTACTATGGGGTGGAAACCAGCAACAAAAGCTATTTACTTGAAATGGGCATAAAGCAGCCTTTTTGTTTTTTAAAGGGGAGCATTCTCTCTTCCCTGATTTCTCTCTTCTTCAGGAAAAATAACACACAAAGAAAAGGTTACAAAAATGAGGTCACCAACTACGGTAGCACATCTTGGGGCTGAAGGCAGTCCAAATACATAATGCTCACCCCACCCCAGACTATTTTTTTTAAGTGAAGTGATATTCAAAAATAGAATTTTTCACCTTCTTTTAAAAAGTCAGATGATCTAGTGGCCCTCATTCTCACAAGGGAACAAGTGACTAGAAGTGAGTGGCAGTCACCCATTAGAAGAATGTTAATTTGAAGTTTGCTACTGTCTCCATCATTCCCTATATTTTTTCCTACATTGAGAGCCAAGTCACTCATGTGAAATATTAATAGATCAACAGATGAAGCTGCACCAGGATTCTGCATTGATTGCTATTGCTATCTGGTCACTGTGACAGGTATGGGTCTGTGACCATTGGTTTAGAGGTCAAGTTTAGGGATTTGAATCAAACATGGCTTTGAATGAGGGTAATCTCCAAGGCACTGAATTGAAGATTAAAGATACTATTCCACGCTTGTTATAATGTATGGAACACGAAGTTCCAAGCATCCACTAAGAATGTAAAGATGGCAGGCAGAAATAGTGTTTCTTTCATTCTTTGTAATATCTATAGCATCTAACACGGTGCCTGGCACATAGCAGGTGCTTAGTAACTTGAATGAATGAGTAAGGGCAGAGCTCACAGGCGTTTTTAAGCCTGATCTGAAAAGGAAGGTAATTCTAATAACATCGTTTCACTGGGACCCCAAAGTACAGCGCAAGAAAAGCCCAAAGGCATGTGCCAGGCTCCTTAACGGCCTTAGGGTAGTGCGCAGGCCATAGGATTTGCAGCGTCCCTTGGAGCTAGGCGGAGCTGACTGGACCACAATAGGACACAGCTATGTACCCCAGCTCTCTCACCCGCTGGTAATTGATGGTCGCTTTATTTCTGAACTTTCCACACATCTCTGCCATGTGATCAGCAAAGCCTGAGACCCACACCTGGAATTCGTCACCGGCCGGGAAGCATAGTGCTAATGTTGCAGGCACTTGGACCGTGCCCATACTAGACATGGCCTCCTTTTGGCTTCACGCAGCAGGACCGCGTAGGGAGCCTCCAGTCATAGGGGCCGGCTGCAAAGGCTATTTCGTTCCCACAGTCAAGATGGCGGCCATCGTGGCTTCAGCGCGGGACGGGCGGTGCCGGGAGGTGAGTCACGTGAGCGGCCCAGCTGGGTGGACCGCGCGCGCGCTCCCGCCCGCCGCTGCCGCTGGCTCGCTGGCTCGCTGGCTCGGCAGCGTTGTGAGGTGTGTGGGGCGTCGAGCCCCCGGCCCGGCGAGGCGCGGCGGAATGCGGCGGCGGCCGTGGCGGGACCGCGGGCCGGGCGGGTGGGCGCGGTGATGCGCGTCAGTGGCCGCCGCCATGTCCAAGGTAACGGCGCCCGGGCCCGGGCCGCCCGTGGCGGCGGCTGCGGGCGGGAAGGAGAAGCGCTCCTTCAGCAAGCGGCTGTTCCGGAGCGGCCGCGCGGGTGGCGGCGGCGCGGGGGGCCCCGGGCCGGCAGCTCCCTCCTCGCCGTCCTCGGCGCGCTCGGTGGGCAGCTTCATGAGCCGCGTCCTCAAGACGCTGTCCACGCTCTCGCACCTTAGCTCCGAGGGTGCCGCCCCTGACCGCGGCGGCCTCCGCAGCTGCTTCCCGCCCGGGCCGGCCGCCGCGCCCACGCCGCCGCCGTGCCCGCCGCCGCCCGCCTCGCCCGCGCCGCCCGCCTGCGCCGCCGAGCCGGTGCCCGGCGTGGCGGGGCTCCGCAACCACGGCAACACGTGCTTCATGAACGCCACGCTGCAGTGCCTCAGCAACACCGAGCTCTTCGCCGAGTACCTGGCGCTGGGCCAGTACCGGGCGGGGCGGCCCGAGCCCTCGCCCGACCCCGAGCAGTCCGCGGGTCGAGGCGCCCAGGGCCAGGGCGAGGTCACCGAGCAGCTGGCGCACCTGGTGCGGGCGCTGTGGACCCTGGAGTACACTCCGCAGCACAGCCGCGACTTCAAGGTGAGACCCTGGAGCATCGGCCCGCGCGTCTTGCTGTCCCCCACTTAGCCAGGCCGACTTCAGCATTGGATGCTTGGAAATAACTGGGACAGATGCCCTGATTGTAAGGGAAGCTCATCCATCCATCCATTCATGTATCCATCCATTCACTGAACATGAACTGAGAGCCCTCTGCTTAAGCACTAGGTCCTACACTAGGTACTGAGGCATTGGATACTCAGAGAGGTCTAGGACAGGTCCCCTAATTTTAAGGGAGGCCCATCCATCCATTCATCCATCTCTCCACTCGTCCACCTATTT
>RJWT010053400.1:0-10422 GCA_004365215.1 Cuniculus paca | reverse complement strand
CATTTCTCCAGCTGACGATTTGGTCTTCCGGTCCAACCCAATGGTACTATGACTGGAGATGCACGAGCAGTGAGAACCCAGCTAGCTCCCTCCCGTACCGTTACAGAAAGGGGATCCCGCATCTCATAGCATCCATGTCTTGCTAACACACAGAGAGTAGGCTCTGACCCAAGCCTTGAGCTGAAGGAAAAGCCCAAGACTCTGTCTGTAAAGGGCTCCCGCCCTAGGCCCCTATTGACTGGCATTTCCTTCCCTTCTATCTGTATCAGAAAGACCTTAAGCTCTTAAAATCTCCTTTGCATAGATGTATATTCAACAAGATAACTTTGTTTCTTTTTTAATCTTCTGCAATATGAAAAATGCCAGATGAAAACCACAGTGCTGCAGCAGAGTCCAGTCGCCTTCTGGACGTGCCTCGCTACCTCTGCGAGGGGACAGAGTCCCCTTACCAGACGGGCCAGCTGCACCCCGCCATCCGGGTGGCAGACTTACTGCAGCACATCAACCTCATGAAGACGTCAGACAGCTACGGATTCAAGGAGGAGTACGAGGTGAGTACTCCAGTCGTACGTCACATCTCATCCTTACCGTGGTGTCGGGTGGAATTTAACTTTCTTCCTCCCGTTCACATAGCAAGCAGTGCGATGCTCTGTGTCATCCAGTGTTTATGAATGTAAATCCAGTGTAGGTCTCGGGGGAGGAAGTGGAACTGAATAAAGAAAGAGACAAAAATGATTCCTAAGTATATATCTGGATCTGCATTCACTGTAAGAACTTTAATGCTGGGCTCCATAATTTATTTGCTGGGTATTAAAAACACTTTGTTACATCCTCCTTACATTCTCTTCCTTATATTCTTAAAAAAATCAGTCAGCAGGACTGGAGTCCCACTGCGGATTATGTCATTTGATGACTTAAATACCAGATGTTTCTGTATCTTTGCTTCTGGGTCCTTGCAATGAGGTAAACGAAGCTTCAGTCTTCAGTGCCCTGTTTGCCAGTCTCTGGTTTACACTGGTGGAGATTGGATGAGGGTGGCAGATAAGAAAATGGCAGCCCTGCAAACCAAGTAAACAAGAGTGAGACACCGAGAGAAGGAAGTGGGAAATTCTTCCTACCTACTTCCCCTTCCCACTCAAACCAAAACACCGGTATTTATCTTCCAAAGGCAGTGATTTGAACAGAACACGTCAACACAGTGTGGCCAAAAAGGGAAAATGCTTGTGCCACACTGTACTTGCTGAGAAACACTGGTCCGGGGCATGGAGCTTGTCCAACCCCTACCCTAGACTCACCCAGGACACACAAACACATTGAAAGTGAAAGGACCCGATCAGTACTTCACAGTGAAAACTCCAAAGCACATCCAACTACATGAAAAAAATAAAATCTTTAAAACTCCTCATTTAATCCGCAAACTATGAGGATAACTTAATTGGGAAGGGAATAAAATCTGTCTTTGAATTTTTAGTGTTGGTTTTAAATACATGCTGAAACACTGTGCTGTGACAGCAAGGTAGATGCAGGGAAAATTAGAATATTCTGCCAGAACTGGCTCTTTTTGTTCACTTCGTGTGCATTCCTGTGTACTTTGCTTCAAAGACCGTGGGTCCTTTGAAGCCCCCATTTCCTGTGTTGAGCGAAGTTCTATTTTTCTGCAAAAAGACGTCTCTCTACACATTTTAAATTGGTGCATATGGTAATTAAACCAATCAACAAATTCATCTGTTCCCAGATTCTTGGGGAAGGGGGAGCTCTTAATTTTCATATAGTCCCTTGTCGTAGGGACGGTCCTTTTCATGATCTTCAAAGAAACCAAAATATGATGTACTGCATGTAATTTAATGAATAATTACAGCAGGAAGCAGTGGGATTTTTTTGTTGTTATAAATACTACCGAATGTATGTTTGAAAGATACTCATTAGAAGCAGTTTTTGCAGTTTTTGATGCATTATTATTCACTATGTTTTGAAAAGAATGTTTTTTTCTATTTCCATCTTACAAAGTCTTAAATGTGAAATACTTTCAAGTCCTTTTATTTCTCTAGAGTCTTTTTTTATGTCCTTATTTTGAACTCTATCCAATCCAAGATGAACAAGTGTGAGTCCAGCAAACCAACTTTGAGATCTGAAAATGGAATTTGGTTACCACAGTAGGAATCCCTGCCTCCCCAAGAAAGTGGTGTTTCCTACTTTAGACTTCAGAACGGATAAACAAGTTTTACAAAAACAGAATTAAATTCAGCATGCTTGTTAATTTTTGTTCTTTTCCCAGAGCTTCTTTGAAGGTCAATCAGCATCGTGGGATGTAGCTAAAAAAGATCAAAACAGAGCAAAAAACCGATATGGAAACATTATAGCATGTAAGTTCCCATAAAATTCTTGGTGAATGTAGATATTGTGTGTACTAATATATACAGTGAGTTGTAATTCCTCCTTATGTGATTGTAGACTTCAAGATAATCCTAGAGAGTGGCACATCAGCTTATAAAGTAATCTATTTAATATTAAACACAGGAGCGGTGTTAGCAGAAACTCTGAACTTATCCTTATTCTTATTAATTAAACTGCCTTAGTCCTTACCATGCGGGGATAATTCCTTCTTTGTTTTCATGTTTGTACACACCTGCATAGGGTATTATTAAACAGCTAAAAATATCAGGAGAATGAAAACGATTTTTTCAGTTATAAATTGCTCCAGCACACCGACCGATCGTACTCAGGGTTGGAGGTGACCCTTTCTGCCTGCCTTCCTTCCCTGCTTGGACCCTGTGGCTGACACCAGTTTTTCTATGTTACCCATCGTTTGGGACTTTCTTGTGATTCAGGATTCATGATGAGGACCTGAGAAGAATAATTCATTGCCACTGAAAACCGCAGGAGCAATAAAGAAAGTAGTAGATGATTTAACTTCTAAAGAGCTACTGATTTACTTCTTTCATGAATTTAAATAATTTTCAAGTATCTGAAATATATCAAGTCTTAACCTTGACTCTCAAGGCATAAGGAAAAAAGGAGAGTTCAAAATTCAGTCTAGTTCTCAGATTTATTTGGCTGTTAAATGCAGAGAAAAAGGCTCTCACCCCCTTAAAATTGTGCCTAAGAACTGGAAGTAGACTTTATGCCAGTTATGTTCTCTAGTCAAGTTCCCGCTGCATTCATCTGATGCTATCTTGTTCCCTCGTGCTCCCTAAGTATGTAAATGTGAGCTGGGGAAGGTGTATGCATAGACTACTGCGAATGTAATAAGTGGTAAACTCATTAAAGTTCACACATTGCCTTATGACGATTGATTAGTAGTAAATTGTATATGGCGTATGGGCAGGTATGAATAAGAGTAAGAGACTGAATTATTTTAAATTGCTACTGGTGATATTGTCTCAGAACAGGGAGAAATTTCATAAGTTTTATTACTTAAATATTTCAGATGATCACTCCAGAGTAATTTTGCAACCCGTTGAGGATGATCCTTCTTCAGATTACATTAATGCCAACTATATAGATGTAAGTGCTTTTATGATCCATATATTGAGAGTAGCTCACTTTATCATCTTATATCTGTGAACTTTTTGCTTGTTATTACCTGTAAAAGTAATTGCTAGCTTTTTAAATAAAGAACAAACTGTACACATTTCCTTGTTCTACGTCCTAGTACTTACTGATGTTGTTGTGCTTTCTTTCACACCTGACTTTGGTTTGGGCTGTAGATTTGGCTGTACAGGGATGTAAGTACCACTATATGTAAATAACAACACCCTTTTATAAGTATTTAATATCAATATTCTTAATTATAATTATTACTAATGCTTACTACTAGTTATTTCTGCATGCTTCACCTAATTAGTATCATACAGTATATTTATGTTCATTCTTTGTAATTCTTTTACATGTGTAAAGATCTATTTTACCTCCTTTCCTTATCTTGTTTAGAAAAACAGGTCATTTTTGGCAACAATTATGTACTCGAGTTTTTATTTGTTGATGATTTCTGTTTCTGACTTTTATTCTTACCCTTTCCCAAACATATGTGAGAAGCTGGATAGTATGATGTGTATTAGTATTTCTAAAATTTAATTTTTAAATTGGCTCCTGATGTTAAAAATAAGTAGGAGACTATTTTATGGGGTGTGGTTTTGGCTTGTAAGGCAAAATTACTTAAGCAAAATGATTACTAAGCTGCAATTTTAAAATACCTATATCACACATATATATCGAATCTTATAAATGAAAAGTTGGTCTTGACAATTTACTATTAAATTTTGATCAAAGTATATGTATATACATGCCAGTTATCTGAGGAAAAGTAATTATCAAGTAAACTATTATTAAGGAGGCAAAATATTACATTATATATAAGGAAGCCAGGTTCTCTGTTCATGCCACTTGGCTCAAAATCACACTGGAGATCTTGGGAATGTTACTTTTCTATCTCTGTATCAGTTTTCTACTCTCTAGAGAGGGGCTAATAATTATAGTGCTAACCCCATCTCTTTATTGTAAGAACTGAGAGAAGTAATGCATGTTGAGCAGTTAGTATCATGCCTAGCACATACTTAGCATCCATTAAGCCTCAGTCATTTTTAACACTTAAAATGGAGGTGCTGAAACTAACTGATTCAAAATGTACATAATTCTAGGGCAAAACGTAGAAGTTCAGTGCTGTAGCATAATGTATAACTTTTAAACATGCAAAGATGAGCCATAAGATGCAACGTCTTCTAATTTCCATAAATAGAAAATAATTTTGATCACACTTAGGAAGTCAGTGTTTTAAAGTTACTTTGAGAATTATAAGTATTCAGTTGGATTATTGTATTAAGTATAATATGTGAGTATATTGGTTAAATATTGGATCATAATCTTATTCCATCTTTAAATTCAGCAGAAATGTCGTCGTGGAAAGCTAAGCTAACTGTCTACTCTTTAGGATAAAGGAAATAAACATTTCTTTGATTAAGTTTGTACTTGTTCTTACCTTTTTGAATTAACTTGACTTTTTTGCCAAGATATATACACTAGAGCCTTATCATAATACTACTGTATGTTTCATACTATAAGACTATGTTCTAAATAAGAATTGTTACCCAACATTTTTTAAGACTCCAGTGTATTTTGGCTGATTACTAAATAATTATATCATTTCCTCTCCTATTATATTATTATAATTTCAAAAATTGGTGAATGATTTATTAAAAATGACTTGAAATGCTTGCATAAAACATCATGCTATGTTGAAGAAACAGAAGTCTTCAAACGGTGCAACAGTGTAATTCAAACGCTATTAAATTTGGGGTTCGAAATCTCAGTTCATATGCACTTATATGTGCATTAAGTTGGCAAAACAAAAAAGTGGGCGAATTTTTCTAACGACTATTACTAAATTCTTTGGAAAACGCACACCAGATTTCAAAACTTAACCCATCAATGTTTTTGCAAATCATGATTTCTTTTAAATCCAGCCACCTGAAAGCAAATAACCAGACATTTCTTATCAAGGATAATTTATTAAAACAATATTAAATGTTTACATAAGACTTCTGGCACACTGAAAAAAATAAACCTTTTGTTTGGAATAAGATGCATTTTTAAAACAATTCTTTCTCTATATATGTGTGTGTACCTATGATTATATGTGTGTGTATGTGTGTGTGAGAATTAACATTAGCATTAGCAGCACACACAAAATAGTTCTCATGGATTCCTGAATATGTTGTAGAACGTGAATATTCTCCAAAAGAATCTCAGCAGGACTTTGATTGGATGCACACATGCATTGTCCAGCTCTAACATTGGAATGTTCTGTATTTTTTTATGGTTCTAATATGTCCTCGTCCATTTGTAATGCAGTGTGTTGTACTTTTGGATGATAAAATCAGAATTAATATTTTTAAGCACAATTTTACCAGGAATGAATGACTAAAGATTAACATGAAGGCATAAACATTTTAGTGAAACTAAACAAAATCTATGAGGTTATTCCATAGCAAACAAAACTGAATTATGTACCCTATATTCTAATCAGAGCCTTTAAAATATTTAATTTTTGCTTCATGTTTACCTTTCAGAATAACATAGGTTTGAGAAGTGAACTGTGTTCACTACTCATTTTTGGACTTTTTACTATAACTTAACCTTAACAGGTGGTTGTCTTCATCTTTTTATGCCTTCATTGATTGATTTGTGATCCTGTTATAAAATGATAACTGAAATGTTCTCCTGTTTTAGGGCTACCAGAGACCCAGTCACTACATTGCAACCCAAGGTATCACTTTGTCTTTCCAAACGCTACAGATTAAACAACTTTGCTGATTAAGTCACATGGCTATCTTTTGCTGTTTTTTCTGAATTAACTGAAAAGATTAGCTTTACTGACACTGATCTTTACTCATTTGCATAATACAAACTTTTTGTCTGGCTGAAATGTAGATTTGGTTGATTTATTTTTAATTGAATGTATAGAGAAGCTGCTGGTGGTCTCTGTGATTTCATTCTTGCTCTCCACCCATCTTAAAACACAAGTCCATAATACTGGGTTGTGGAAGGACTTATTTTGGGGGGAATGCATGCAGTGCTCTCCTTGTATAACGGAGAGTGGGTCAGCCTGGAATGTAATAATTCCTAAGACCAATACTGTTTTACAGTGAGGTATTACACTGTTTCCCTGCAATCCTCTGACAACTCAAGACTGAGACAAAACAGACCTAGAGGGAATGTAGTAATTTTATTCATTGTGGAAAACAAAAAATTTTAGAACTCTTCTTACAGTGGTGCTCTAAGAAATGAAAGTATCCAAAGCAAAAAAAAAACAAGAATTGTTTGTTATTGTCTCTCCTAATTGATTACTGGCCATCAAAACAGAAGCACCTATCTGTTGTACACAAGAGAAGAGTAAAACCAAAACCATGTTTGCCCTTTTGACGGAGGTCCTTTCTAAGTATTTTGACATAGTTTTGGAATAACCGAGTTTAACTGAATCCTCTTTAAAGTTAGGAAGATCAACAATTGGTTTTGGTAATCTACTTCCACGGTACTGAGGATGGTCCTGCACAGGCTTTTGCAGTTTGGGGGTGGTATATGCGATAGTATTAGGATGTGTTCTTATATGTAATGATGCTTCTTCATTAACTTCTGAGCATACACCGTTTCTGAATGATGGGCATTTATTTAATTACTAATACATGCTGTTTGATTGATGGTGACTTGAGTTCTACTTTTCATATGCATTTAAGGAGGTACTCACTAAAGTAACTTAGTGATCAGTTTGACTGCCCTAGAAATGTGTGATATTGTCCTCTGAGTTGAGAAGTATAGAAGGAAGTTGTAAAACCCTTGTCTATGCTACTGTGTGCTGCAGTGCAACTTGAGATGTGAGCTGAACTTCAGTAGACTTAGTGACATTTTGTATTAACTTTTTCAGTGTCTTTTTCATTTAATTTACTCTGCTATTCATCTTATCTAAATTTCTCACTAACTACAAAATTCAAATTAATTTCTTCATAGGCCCTGTTCATGAGACTGTCTATGATTTCTGGAGAATGGTCTGGCAAGAACAGTCTGCCTGCATTGTAATGGTGACAAATTTAGTGGAGGTGGGCCGGGTAAGAAAAAGAACTTTTTTTGTTGTTGTTGTTCATAAACACAAGCAGAGTTGATAAGCAGTGCCCAATACACTTTTAAAAGAGTATCATTTTTCAGTTGCTTATTAAAAAAAAACTTTATAGGTATAGCATTTCACTTGAGTGCCATTGCATGTTCAATGGCTAAGAAATTATTTAATATCTCCCTGAGTAATAAAATAAGCATTGATTGTGTGCTAAGATCTACTGGCATTATTAACCTTGTATAGATTTTATGAGAATGTACAGAATTTTTCTATTTGTAGCATTCCTGTACACAAACAACAAACTCATTTAGAGAGAAATAAGAGAAACCACACCCTTCACAATAGCATCCAAAAAAATGAGATACTTAGAAATCAACCTAACAAAGGAAGCAAAAGATCTATTCAATGGAAATTACAGTACTCTGAAAAAAGAAATTGAACAGGATCTCAGAAAATGTAAAGACATTCTGTGTTCATGGACAGGAAGAACAAACATTGTGAAAATGGCCATTCTCCCAAAATTATTATACAGATTTAATGCAATTCCCATCAAAATACCATTAGCATACCTCACAGATCTAGAGCAATCATTCTTAAAATTCATCTGGAACCAGAAGAGACCTAGAATAGCAAAGGCACTTCTGGGCAGCAAGGGCAGGGCAGGAGGCATTACAATCCCAGACTTGAAATTATACTACAAAGCTACTGTAATCAAATCAGCATGGTACTGGAATCAAAACAGACCTGAGGATCAATAGAATAGATTAGAAGATACAACCCCAAGTACAAACACACTCAGCCACCTTATCTTTGACAAAGGGGCCAAACATGTTCACTGGATGAAAGATAGCCTCTTTAATAAGTGGTGCTGGAAAAAATGGCTTTCCATATGCCGAAAACTAAAATTAGACCCAAGCCTATCACCACACACTAAAGTCAAAATGGATCAAAGATCTAAATATTAAAACAGAAACACTAGGAGATTAACAAAGGTTACCCTAGTGTCTCTTGCTTTCTTCAAAATGGTTGACCTGTATAGCTTGCAGTGTTCCGCTTTGAAATGCTATATTATGTTTGACTCTATTCTGTTTTCTTTCGCTTTTTTCATTCTGTTTTGTTTTGTTTTGTCCTATTTTCTTTAAAATAAAATTTTAAAAAAAGGAAAAGAAAGAAAAAAAAATAGAAACACTAAATCTGCTGGAAAAGAAAGTAGGTAGAAATCTTGAAGACATAGGGGCAGGTGGAGAATTCATGAACTAAAGTCAAGCTGCACAGGAAACACTTCCCAGAATCAACAACTGGGATCTTGTCTTGTTAAAATGTTTTTGCAAGTCGAAAGAAATCTCCAACAGAATGAAAAGAAAACCCACAAAAATGGGAAAAAAATCTTAGTCAACCATCCCTCAGACAGAGGTCTTCTATCTAGAACACATAAAGAGTTAAAAAAAAATCAGGCTCTCAAAATTCAAAGATCCAATCCAAAAATGGGCATCTGAGATGAAAACACACTTCTCAGCTGAAGAAATACAAATGGCAAATAAATACATGAAAAAATGTTCAGTATCATTGGTCATTAGAGAAATGCAAATTAAAACAACCCTAGGATTCCATCTAACTGCAGAAAGAATGGCCAGGATCAAGAAAACAACCAATGACAAATGCTGGAGAGGCTGTGGGGAAAAAGCAACCCTTCTCTACTGTTGGTGGAAGTGCAGACTGGTGCAGCCACTGTGGAGGTCAGGCTGGAGGTTCCTCAAAAAGCTAGGATTGGAAGTCCCATTTGGCCCAGCTATCCCACTTCTGGGCATATTCCCAGAAGAAATGAAACCATCATACCACAGTGATATATGTGTACCCATGTTTCTAGCAGCACAATTTGTAATTGCCAAATCTTGGAGACAACCCAAATGCCCATCAATTGAGGAATGGATAAAAAAGATGTGGTACTTTTATTCAGAATTTTTCTGTTTGTTATGTAACAGATTACTTTTTATTTAGATTTGTTTCTAACTGTTTTAGTTGTGACCTAAAGAGCAACCACTGGAGTTACATCCTCTTGGCTAATGTGTATTTTGGGTTCAGGTCTAGCTATGTGCTCTTTGTGTCCTTCAGGTTAAGTGCTACAAATATTGGCCTGATGACACTGAAGTTTACGGTGACTTCAAAGTAACCTGTGTGGAAATGGAACCACTTGCTGAATATGTAGTAAGGACATTCACTCTAGAAAGGGTAAGTATTAAAAATTCTGTTAAAACTATATACATTGAAATTGTTTGTCTCTTCAAATCCCTGCCAGGTTTTAATGATATTATGAAATAAATTCAATCCACAAATATTTCCTAGAGCATTCATATAGACCAGGCATGTTTTCTTAACCTTGGAACACGTGTTAAAGTCCCTACTGTCATGGAGGTTATCATCTAAAGAGGGGAGACAGTCAGTAAAGATGAAATAAGCACATATACCATGAAAGAACTGTACTGTGGTTAAAAAAAAAATACAGTTGGAATTGAAATAGGGACACACTTTTTGAAATGATGATTGGAGAAGGACTTGTCAAGAAGCAACATGAGCAAGGATTTGGAGTAGTGTCCAGTTGTGTCATTTCAGTGGCCTCATGGTTAGGTATCCCCGTCCCAGGGAGACATGCCCAGGAGGCCAGGGTGTCAAGAGATGGGTAAGCAAATGGAAAGAAATGTGTACTGGCATCAGAGAACTCACAAAGCCAGGAAAGTGGGGCCTTTTTAGCCATTATAATGAGTTTAGCTTTTAATACAAAAAAAGGACTTTGAATCTGAGGGTAACCCAGTCTGATTGGT
>RJWT010053399.1:0-10418 GCA_004365215.1 Cuniculus paca | reverse complement strand
AATTAGTAAGAATAAAACAAAACAGTGAGAACATTATTAGACTTTAAAAACAAGACAGAAAAAAAAACTCCATATTTACCATATTGCATACCGTTATCCTTCCTATACATGCTCAGACTGTCAACCCCATGCCTGTAAATTCAACCTAACAATACAATCCTTCAGGTGCTTTTTGTACCTCAATTGCTATTAGCTCAGGCTGACCTCCAGACCAGGTGGTGGCTTATGGGGTGAGAGGGTTTGGTGATTTTTAGTCTGCATGCTGGTAGGCTTACAGGAGACACTGACTTTTTCTCTTCCTGGGTGCCACACAGTCTGCGCAGCTTATCAGAAAGGCTGGCTAGTTGGATCCTTGATCGGCTCCTCCCGGTCCCAGCATGGCTGACTCTCGGGAGTTTCTGGCTTTTTTTCAATGTCTAAGATTTAAATATATTACTATATATCCTTATAATGGAATATTTTTAATCATTAAAAATTAGGTCTGTGAAACATTTTAGTAACTTGAAAAATCTGAAGATTAACATTAAATACAATTTTTCTTAATTATTTAATGCACTATATGTGTCAATAGAATACTAGAAGGAAATAGACTAATAATTGGTTGTCTCTGGGTAGAGAAATTGAGGGTGGTTTTATTTTGTCATTTATTTTGTACTTTCCTGTGTTTCCCAAATTTTTCATAATAAACAGTTTCCAAGATGCTGAACTGAGACACGAGGAACACAATTATTATACAAATGAAACAGTTTATATCATTTGGAGCATAATTATTGGAGCGGATAAGAATTTAAAGTAAGCATGATGAACCTAGTGAGGAGGGAAAAGAATAGTAAGCAAGAAAAAATTACTATTATATTATAATAAGCAATTATATTATATTATAATAAGCAATTATTATAATATAATAAATTACATTATATTATGTGCTAGGAATTGAATTCAGAGCTTTATGCATGCTATCACTCTTACACCCTAACCCTGTAATAATTTGTTTTTAAAACATTAGTGGAAGCATTAAGAATGAAGAAAGTAGTAAATGAAAAAAAAATAAATATATGAAACAAATAGCAGAATAGGTACAACCCACAGAATGAATACAGTGTAAGAACAGTTTGAGTCTGAAGATAAATTTGGGAGACACTTCCAAAAGCAGAACAAAGAGAAAAATTTTGGTTCATGAAATCATTTTGGTGACTTTAACCAGCATTAAAAGAAAATAGAACAGAGCAAAGCAGAACAGAATGGGACAGGAGAAATATAGAATGGAGTAGAATAGAATAGGAAAATATTACTGCATAGCATTGAATGCTAAGAATTGTTTGTGACACCTTTACTTCAGTTATTGTTGCCTGCTTTTGTGTGTATGGACACTGAGTTGCTACCTAAAATGAATCTCTGTGAGAGTCACAATAAGAAAAATGTTTGAAAGCTACCATTTTAAAGGAATATATTTTGATATTCTTTTCTGGAACTCTGCTCATTAATTACTCTCTCTTCATTCTCATCTCAGCTTTACAAGCTTGTTCATCCCCTCAAACCTAAAAATGAAAAGAAACAAAAATATTCTTTTCCCCTGTGCCAATGCAAGCATGTGTCCGCCCTTCCTGTCATCACCTAATTTTTCCAAAGCCTGGTTTGTTCCCATTGGTCCCCTGCCATCTCTTAGTCACTTCACAGGCCCTCACAGTGTTATTCCTGCCCTGTACCCCCTCTGCCATGTTAATCAGTGTGCTAGAGAGAGCCTACCCATGCAGATTTGGGGAAAGCTGAGTTAAATGAAGAAAGCAGCACACTTGGCTGTAGCTCTTTGTAGTTGTGAAGTTTGTCATATACATGTATGTGATCCTTCCAGAGGTGTATAGGTACGTCTTAGTTACATTTCCCTCATTGCTGAGACAAAATACTCAACACCCAAAATTAAAGGAGGAAATGTTTATTTAGCTCACAGTTTGTGGAGGTTTCAGTCTATAATCAACTGGCTCTAAGACAGGGTGGCATGGCAGAGGGGCAATGGTTCATGGCCGCAGAGGACAGCAAAAGCAACAATACAATACCCTTGTGTGTACGTAGGGTACCTGCCCTAGAATGAGTGTAGCACTCACACCCCCAGTTCCAGCACTAGACAATGAGCCAATCACAAACTCTGGAGTCAGCCACCTCTGAAAAGCCTGACCAACCACCAAGACCACATAAGGCTTTGTGAGGACATCCAGACACAAACCATAACAAGTCACAATGTTTTCCAAATTTGTTTTACTACTTTGGGAAATGGATCTTACTGAAATAATATAATACAGAGATAACAATGACTTTGTAATTGCCAGATCTGAAAATTGTGTTCTCTTCTTTACTTAACAAATAATTATTGAGTGTGTACTATAAGGCAGGTACCATTCTAAGCATTGAAGATATATCAGTAAACAAATAGAAAAAAATCCTTGTCCTAAGGAATTTCTATATATTTAGCAGGAGAGAGACAGACTATAAGTAATAAATAAGACAAATATGTTATTAATCAATTAATTAATTAATTAATTATACTATGTTAGCAAAAGTTGCCATGAGGAAAAATAACGGAGGGTAAGAGGACAGGGAGAGTTAAAATGAATGGGTTGTGATTTTAAATAATGACCAAAGACTTGAATAACGATACAACTGGATAGCAGGGGAGGAGAATTCTCAGCAAAAGGAGCAGTTAGAGCAAAGGCCCAAAGGTGGGAAGATGCTAGTCATAATTAAGTGTTGGCAGGAGACCAACGTGGTGGGGTGGGCAAGGGGAAAATGGTACAGAAGTGTAGAGTAGGAAATGAAGTAAAAAGAAATGTTTTCTAAGGACTTAGGCTTTTACCGTAAATGAAATAGGGACCCACTGTAGGGTTTTGAGGATAGTGGTGATCTATCTGATAGAACTTAAATCCTTGTAAGGATTCTGCTGGCTGTTCTATGAAGTGTATCCATACTGAGTATTGGCGCAAAGGAGACAAGTTAGGAGACCGTTGCAGCAGTGCAGGTGAGGTCTGGTGCTGGCTTGAACCAGGGAGGTAGCACTGGAGGTGATGAGAAGTGGCTGAATTCTGGGCATTTGAAAATGGAGCTCATACCAGGCATGGTGGCACACGCCTGTAATCCCAGCATTTGGAAGGCTGAGGCAGTAGGATTGCCATGAGTTTGAGGCCAACCTGGGTTACATAGCAAGACTCTGTCTCAAACAAACAAACAAACAAACCATAAAAAGGAGCTCATGAGATTTCCTGATATATTGAGCACATGCTATGAGATCAAGCATAAATAATCCTATTCGGTCTTTCTGTAGCATTTTTGGCACTGGACCATCTAAGTTTCTTGTTTTTACTTCTTTGATCCTTTATCTCCACTTGTTGGTTGGTGATCCCCAATTATGTCTGGGTAATGGGTTAGATCTAAAATGGCCCCCCAGCCTTCTGTGTTTGGAATGCACCTGGTTCTTGAGGGCACCATAGCTGACTTGTTAAGAGGCAAGGCCTGGTGAGAAGAGTTGAGTTACTATGGCTGTGACCTGGAGGTGCTTAGCTCTGCTTCCCGGCTCCTCCTTGACTGCAACCCCAGCACCAAGAGGCAAACAGCTTTCTTCCACAACAGGCCATTATACCTTACCACTTCTGCCCTGGAGCTGACTATGCAGCCAGCCTCTGTAAACCGTGAGCCAGAACTGATCTTCCCTCTACGCTACCACTGTCAGGTATTGTGTATCAGTGATGAGAAAATGATTGTCTCTGACTTTACCTCATTCTGTATTCTATGCCTCAGCGAGACTATTCACCCATTCTCATTTATCTGAAAATGTGTTATCTGTTATGATTAGAGAAATAATTTGAAACTTCTAGCTCCCTCCCAGGTGCCCAGGGTTGTGTTTCTGATTGTGTGTTGGACACTTCAGTGTCCATTTTGAACGTGGTGCTTCTGTACACCTCATTGCTTATATGACTTGCCGGCTTGCCAGTAGGAACTAGTTGAGATATCAAATCACCAGTAACTCTTCTCTCATTCCATAACTTCCAGTTTGCTTCCAAGTCCTTCCAGTTCCACCTCCTACAAGGGCTGCTGCAAGGTCATATCCTCAATGGAATCACATGCAACCTCAGCATTTTAAAGTAATTTCTCTGTTTTCATAATCCTAGGCTTTATGTTTATTTGGTGATCTATTCTGAATTCACTTTTTACATGGCATGTGATATGGATCAAAGTTTAATTGTTTGAATTATAACTTTCCAATTGTTTCCATTCTGTTGGTCCGTGAGCTATCCACTGAACTGTCTTAGCCTCTCTAATGAATAAGTAAAATGATACAATTACTCAAAAAACAATTTTGCAGTTTCTTAAAAAGTTAAATTTATACCCACTATAGTATTTGATCCAATTATTTCACTTCTAGAAGTGTATTCAAAACAAACAAAATCTTATGTCCATTCAAAGATTTGCATATGAATATTCATAGCAACCTTATTATCAATAGCCCCAAACTGAAACAACTCATATGTCCATCAGAAATGAATGGATAAACACTGTGGTATGTCTATTCAGTGGCATACTACTTAGCAACAAAAAAAGTAAACTGTTGACACATAACACAAATGAATCAAGCTCATTATGCTGAGTGAAAGAAGCCTGACAAAGATGAGCATATTCTGTATGACTACATGTATATAAAATTCCAGAAAACACATCAGAAGCCAAACAGTCTGTGCCAGAAGCCAGGAGACGATGTCCAAGCTGAAGGCAAAAGACCGGAGTTCCTCCAAAGAACCAGCAATCAGTCCTTCCTCATTTGCCTTTTATTGTATGCAAGTTACTACCCTCTGATGGGTGTAGCACTCACACCATCTGTGTGCCCTCTTCTTGCAGACTGAGAATGTTAAAAAGTAAGGACCCTGGCCTCTGCTGAATCACTTAAACTTCTGACCTTCTCAAGTTGACAAAATGTAGCAACTGTAACACCAACTCTGTACATATCAGTACAAGGAGATAGGGCCATGTTTAGCCAAACTGGAGATAATTGCTCTTTATTCAAGGAGAGTCGTCCAGGTTGTCCTTCACGGTGAGTAAAGCACTTTGAAGGATGATCAAGCACAACAAACCTCTGAGCTTCCACTCTTATCCCAGAGAGACTTCTCCAGTGAGCTCAGCAGGATGGTCACGCCTATAGACAAGATGCTTCCCAAATCTTCTATCCCCTCGCGGAATGAGGAAAGACAGGGCGAGGAACCTTCTGGGAGCAGTAAATATGTCCACAGTCTTGATTAAGGTGATGGCTGCAAGGGCTGGGGATCTAGCTCAGTGGCCAAAGCACCTGCCTGGCAAGCGCGAGGTCATGAGTTCAATCCCTGGTGCTGCAAAAAAAAAAAAAAAAAAAAAAAAACAAGGCTATAAGGTGATGGTTGCAGCAGTATATTACACATATGCAAAAAAAATTACCAAATTGTACACTTTAAATCTTTGCAGTGCATTGTATGCCAATTATTCTTGAATAAAGCTGAGGTTTTTAAAAAATCTCCCCTGCCTCACATAATTTGGAATTTCTCAAAATGACTTTTGCTTAAAAACAAATCAAGGCAATATAAAAAACCGAAAAGAAGAGCAATTTAGGAAATGCCAAGGTAGATTTACCAGCTGCAACTTCTCGTGTGTGCATATCTCCCCCGATGACTAGCTGACAGTTCACATGGGCTTCTGCCCTCTTCCCTGCCCTGCCCCTAAAGGATCCAGTCACTTAATTTGTGCTAAGTCAGACAGGCAGTGCTGCCTAATTGTGCCAAAGTTTTAGTTCCTACCACAATCAACTTCTACTTTCTTTTCTTTCTTCTGTGAGATCAGCCAATACTTCTCTCTCCCTGATAGTTGGAACCTTCCCTCTGCCCCCCCGCCCTGGACTCTGATCCGAGGAAGGGACACATTTCCCAAGTTCCTCTCCTGCCCCAGGCAAGTTGTACAGGCCTTGCTGAGAGTCCTTAGCCGTCTGGGAAGTGATTCTGAAAATCCTGCCCTCAACCCCTGAGCCACTGTACCCTCTCCTGCTTGGTTTCTCTGAAACACTTACATTCATAGGGTATTGAGTTGACCCATCTGAGTCACTTATTGTCCTTGACTAATGTTTGGGCCTAATTGTCACTCAGGATCAGGAGAAATGTAGGCCATCATCTAAGATCTAAAGTAACAAATGGCTTCTATAAAAATACCAGCCATATCAGATAAAAAGTAGTGAACAAAAATAATTTTAAAGACATATTTTAAGGGAATAGGTAAGAAATTACTACCAAATTTAGGGGCTTAAAAACAACCATTTTATTATGCTCACAACTTCTGTGAGGCAGAAATCCACCAAGGGCATAGAGGGGTGGACATACTGGTACAAGAGTATCCAGGGTCTCATGTGGGAAGGTTTAGAGGCGGGATGACTCAGTACTGGGGCAGGAACCATTTATGTCTTACTTCATATCCTCACAGATGAAGCTAGCTCTAGTGGCGTGGTTGACTAAGACACCAACATGTGATCTTTTCATGTGGCCTGGGCTTCCCTGTAGACTAATCAGAGAGAATCAGTAAAAGCTGTATTAGCTTTTAAGGCCCTGCCTTGAAGTCATATCATGTCACTTCTGCAGTGGTGAAAGCCACCTAGATTCAAGAGGAGAGAAGGCATTAGTTTGTTGCTAATGCCATCAGAAAGTACTATAGATGAAAAAGCTCGAAGAACAGAAATTTATTGTCTCACGATTCTAGAGGCTAGAAATCCAAAAGCAAGGTATCAGCAGGTTTGGTTATTTCTGAGGGTTATGAACAAAGGATCTCACTCGCCTGAGTGTGTCTTGGTGCCCAAAGTTCCCCCTTTTTATAAGGCGACTAGTTATAATGAATTGGGGACATCCTGATAACTTCATTTTAACTTGATTACATCTGTGAAGACCCTATCTCCACACAAAGTCATATTCTGGAGTAACATGGGTTAGATCTTAAACCTGTGAATTTTTGGGGAAACACAGTGTAATCCTTAAGAAGAATATATACGTAAACTTCAACGTCAGGAGTGTCAAAGTCACTATGTAAAAAATACATGTGGAAGCTGTTGTTACCGTCACCTTTGGAAAATACAATAGCCCACATCATGATATAAAAGTTGAGCGATGAGAATCCATGGCAGCTCACACTACATAATTCGTCTGAAGGATCTCACAACATACAGCATGAATTTCCCGAGTTACATGCTTTACGTTGCAGGGTCATTTGTATGTTTCCTATTTACATGTTTCCTATTTTTGTAGTGGACTAAGAGCTCAATACTCACTGTCTGGTTCTACGCGAGACACTGGTAAGTCCATGGCTGACCCTTGTCAAAGGCAGTGAAAGGCTATGCTTCAAAAATCAGTGTTTCCTAGAAAAACTTCCAGCCAGTTACTGTTTCTGGCCTGAACAGTCTCTCCACTTTGAGCTCGTTCACTGCTTTGCTTATTTGTAGCCATCATTCCACCTTGACCAATCTTGACTTCACTCAGAGGAATCTGGGTTTAACAGTCCTCTGTAAAAAGTGAATTTAAGCATTTATTATCCCCAAATTATGGGAGAAACAAATACTAACAAGTACTTGTTATAATAGCAAATTTCCTTCTCAGCCTTTTGGTTAAGATTTAAGTATATAATAGTAAATATGTTATGCTTTACTTGTTGTTGCTATCATTAGCGCTTGAGATTAATTTTACAGTGAAAAATGAACTTTATTCACGGATGGTTAGTGCTCCTGCCAAACCCAAAAAGATGTTGGCAACTTTTATTGTTCCAGTGTACATCAGCAAACTTTCTGCAACACCAACCATTAAATAAAGATGGCACAAAAGCTAATCTTGTGTTGTCCTCACAAAACCCTAAACTTGCCTTTTAGAAGACCTATTTATGTATCCCCTCACCTCCTGAATTAATCTCCAGTGCCTTTAAAGCATTTCTCACTCTCACTAATTTGATTTTCCTGCTCTCTTTCCTCTCATCCAGCCTTCCACTCCCTGAGAAGCACACGTCACTGGACCCACCAAAACCTACAGAATTAGAACCTCTTAGGTGGGGTTCAGGCAGTTTGTTTGTTTGTTTCAGAACTTTCCAGGGTGGTTTTGGTGATCATCTACAGATCGGTGCGCTAAAATTCAAGTTTATTAAGCTGAGTATGAAAAGGCGCTTACCTCTGCCAACTGTAATCATTGCGTCCTCTGCTCCTTCCTCTGGATGACTTCTGTACTAGTAATAATGAACAATGAGAGCTTGAAATGCTGCACACCCTCGCTCCATGGGGTCCCTACCTAAGCAGAAAAACACTCTACCTGCTGCAACCACTGCTATGGTTTGAATATCGTTTCTGCGCCCTGAAATTCGGGCTGAAATGAGTCTCCCCAGAGGCACCAACACCCATGGGGGCGCGGCCCTCCTAAAAAGATGAATGCCTTTCTCCCAAGAGCGCACGTGGTGTTACAAAGCCAGGCTGCCCTTGTGTACGTCTCCTTTACTTGCCCTTCTGCTTTTCTGCTGGAAATGAAACTGCACCAGGCCCTTACTGGATGTGACCGCCTGGTTTGGGGCTTCCAGTTTCTAGAACTGTGAGGTAAATAAACTGTTTTTTCCTTTATAACTTACCCACTCTCATATAGTCTGTACAGAAACAGAAAATAGACTAACATAACTGCCAAACAACTTACTTTCTTCTCAAAATCCAGCTCTAGTGTCCGCTTCCATGAACTTTCCCCGACCGCCTGGCCTCCACCCCTCTGTATTCCCACTGTACAGAGCTCACTTGACAATCAGCACTCAAGGTGGAAATAAACTTGCTGCTCTGTCTCCTGCCAGACCATGAGAGCCTTGAAGGCAGGTTTTATGTCATTGGTTCATTGGTATCCTCAGAAACTGTTGTGGTTGATATGTTGTGTCAACCTGAGCAGTTTTGAAGTTTAACTGAGAGACTCAGCAGGGAGCCAGGGTTCTTGGTAAATACCCTCATCCTATGTAAGAAGAGGGCAAGGAGATTTTTGTGAGTGCCACACCCACCCTGGGGGTGGTGGTGGCCTGTGTACAATATAAGGGAGGGGGAAAGACTTGTTTTTCCCCCTTTTCTCTGGTTGCTGCCTTGAAGTGTTGCCCCAGTGCCACGCCACCCTGCCTTGGAGCCAGCTGATTATGGACTGAAATCTCCAGAAACTGTAAGCTTAATCAACCTATCCTTCCCTCATTTTGGGTGTCAGGTGTTTTGTCCCAGCAATGATAGAAAAGTAACCAAGGCAGAAGCTACACAGGGCTGCTGTCTCCTTTGTACAAGCCGTTGGTATTTTCATATTCACCAGACTGTTGTATGTTTCTTTATTGACTCTAAAGTGATGGGAGAGATTTTCTTTCAGTGTCTAACATAATACACCCTAGTTTTCTTTCCCTAGCAAGCAAGTAGATCCCTGTGTACAGGTAAACAGGTTTTGCTGTACTTGAGACAAACTTGAAGCACACTAGTATCCAAGAAACATGTCCCAAACCGAGGTCCTCTCTGGCCACCCCAGCACAGACAATGGCTCTGTCTCTCCTCCATCCTAGGTTTCATGCTCTCACTTTATTTATGTTCCCCTTTGTCTGCTCCTTTGCCATCTCTCCCTTGGTTGTTCTGTTGACCAAGACTACAGCTGCAACCCACAACAGCCCCTTCTAATTTCATGTCATTAATTTCTAGCCAACACAAGCTTTGCAGATTGTATAAAAACTCAGTCACATCAAGAAATTTGGCCTTGCTCATCTGGAGCCTTGGGGTTTGGTATTGTCCTTGCTTCTTCCTCTGACTAGTTGCCTGGAGAAGGCCAGCAGCAATGACACAGCAGCTGCTCTATTCTGTCGGGGGCAGCAGAGTCCCCTGGAAGGCTTGTGATTGACTGCAGATTCAGGAGGTCTGAGATGTGGCTGGTGGGTTGTGTTTCTAAAATTTTCCTAGATGAGGCTGACGCTGACACAGGAACTACATTTTGAGAACCACCATGATAGAAAGTGTTGGGGGTGAGACTAGCTATGCCCTGACTTGTTAAATCCAACTGGGGGTGGGGGGCAGTTCAAATTTGCCTTCATATGAGACATAGTATATGAAACATATCACCTGGAGAGACTTAAAAATTTCCCCGTTGGAATCCTATTAAAATTAAATTGGATTTCCTGAAGGTAGGACCAAACAACAGTACTAAAGTTTCCCAAGTGCTTCCAAAGTGCAGCTAAAAAAAAAAAATGGTGACCTAGACCAGCAACTCCCAGCCCTAGGCACAGGTTAGAGTCACAGTGGGGTTTGCACATGTCACCCTGCCATGGCCACACTCCTGACCCACCAAATCAGAATATCTTGGGTGTGAAACCTGGGTGTCCCTTACTTCTTCCCTTCCTTTTTT
>RJWT010053398.1:0-10431 GCA_004365215.1 Cuniculus paca | reverse complement strand
TTATGATTGATTCATTGTGTAGTGCTGGGATTGGTGGTGTGAGTTCTGCACCCACCCAGGGGTGGAGCTGACATACAGTGTAAGGTCAGAATGGGGGCGGATTTTTTCCCTCTTTTGCATGGTTAGCTGGTCATGAACAGCTGCCCCTCAGCCACGCCACCCTGCCTTGGAGCCAGCTGAGTATGGACTAAAACCCCCAAAACTGTAAGAAATAAACCTCTCTTTCCTTCATGTTGGGCACCAGGTATTTTGTCTCAACAATGAGAGAAAAGTAACCGAGACAGAAACAGAGACAGAGACAGAGAACCTGTCTCTTTGAGGATGTGATCTGGCCTACAACCCTGGCATTTAGTTCATAACCCCTGACTGCATGCATGTTTCTGTCTACAATTTATGATTCCTTAAATTGCCTATAGCAGGAATAAACATTTTGTATGTGGTCATCAAGTTTGTTTTCATCTCTATTTCTTCAAGGACACATTTAAGCCCCATCAATTTAATTATTATTTGGTGGACTTGAATTTTCAGTTCCTCAGAATCCCCATGTTGAAGGAAAAAATGTAGTAATCTGTCCATAGAGAGTGTGCTATATATACATCTTGCTCTTTGGAATGGAAGGGCCTAGGGGAAAAGGACTGGATAGTTTGTCTGTTTTTTACTGCAAGTGTTTGCAGGCAAGGCTAAATGCTAAGACAATAAATACTCATTGACACTGATGATAGCACATGCACAGAATAGAACATATGTTTTCCAGGTACCTTCTAAAATATGTATTTTCAGTTGTGGTCATTAGTTGGAACAGATCTTTTTATCTCATAGTACTAGAGCTCAGTGGAAGTAAAAATATTTTTGTTGTAACAACTCTGAAGATCGTTAAGGATTTGGTGATGTTTCCTGTGAATATGTTTATTGATCAGCACAGCCATGTCTTTGTGACACCCTGGGGGTGGAAGAAAAGTGGCACATGTCTCAGATCACCTGGCAGGGGTTCTCCCAAACCATCTACTTGAAGCTCATTTTAACACCTCTGTTGCATAGACTATTAGTCTTCTCCTCTTCTTAGACAAGGTCTTATTAAAAGGAAGCACTTGTTTCAAGATGTACAAATCATAGTAAATATAAACAAAAGGAAATTTTAAAACATGGAATTTTCTTTATCTATTTTTTAATTTTTCTTGGCAGAAATACACTGGGGATATGAAATAGGACTTTAAGTCTGACCCATTAGCTTTTTTTCTTTTTTGTTTTTAAATGATGGGTTGAGAACCAGGGCCCATCAGGTCTGTGTGGATATGGCTGAGTCATGATTGTGGAAATGTGAGGGTGGAATTTTTTTTTTTAATGACATGAACTTAATTTTTCAGTGGTTTCCCATCTGACTTACATTTTAACTATATAAATGTCAATCTAATATTTTTCCTTATTTAGCTTGGTGCACTCAGTGACAGCAGGCCACTTTAGATTCATTGTTATAAAATCGAATTAAAATGATGTAAGAAAATGTTTCTTCAGTTGTCTGAACTAATCTAACAAATTTTTTTTTTTTTTTTGCAGCACTGGGGATTGAACTCATGACCTCGCGCTTGCCTGGCAGGTGCTTAGGCAACTGAACCACATCCCTGGCCCTTGTCTTTTTGAGACAGGGTCTCACTATGCCGTTCAGATTGACCTTGAGCTCACTTTGTAGCCCAGGCTGGTCTTGAACTCGCAATGACCCTCTTGCCTCAGCCTCCCAAGTGCTGGGATTACAGGTGTGTGTCACCAGGCCCAGCTTCTAACAAATATTCTGAAAAGGATATTATAGGTCAATTACACTTATAAACATATATAAAAATCTTAAAGTTAGAGAACTTAATCCATTAATTTACAAACTGTATAAAAAAACCAATATGAGCAAGATGAATGCAAGACTATTTATGAAAATGTATGATTATTTAAATCAATAAAGAAAATGTAGGATTATTTAAATAAATTTATGATTATTTAAATAAATGCAGCAAAAATACCTGATGAAATTAAACCAAGTTCATAATAAAGTCTTAGTGTTGTAGTCAAGGTTTTCAAGGGAATAGATTTAATACAAGACACACAATTTATAGGATTATTTTATAATATTCACTCAAGTCAAATGCAGAAGAGAGCAAGAAATCTGTCAATACACTAGAGACCCTAAGAATCCAGCTGTGGGCCTAGATCCCATGACAATGCCCTGCATGAGTCCAGCTGGAGGCCTAGAGCCCACAACGTCTCATGCAAATCTGTATCAAGGATCTGCACGGGGAAGGCCCAAAGGTCACTGGTGGAAGCTAGAAAGTCTGTACCCCAAGATGAAGGATCTGCGCCAGCAGGCTGAGATATTGACTCTGAAGCCAGGAAGCAACACTCAAAGTAAGGACCAGAGCTCCTGCTAAGAGAACTGCAGTCATCTTCAGCGACATTGAGGACCTGAGCTCCTCTGATGATAATAACTGTTGAATTCGTATCAGGAAAACCAGTGCGACAAGCTTCTCCAGGAGAATCAGCAGCACACTGTTTTTCCCTCCAGTTTTCCTTTTATGCTGTTGGCAACAATCCTCAGGTGGGCCTTCCACACCCAGAATCTTGCTGACTCAGTTCTGCTGGGTTTTACAAGCTATTAGTTAATCTACTACACTTAGTAAACTAGTAGTTCTTAAATTTTTAAAAGTAGAATGAGTAAATACCTGCAAAACAAAAGCTAAGACAACAATGAAGCAACACTGAAAATCTCCTGTGACCAGGAAAAAGAAACAAATGCTTGCCATTACCAGTGTTCCTCAACATTTCACTGAAGGTCTTGGTCAGTGCCACAGATTAAGGGAAAGAAAGAAAACTGGAAATGAAAAAATGATCACTACTCGCACACCGCATGTTTGCAAGGTGTGTGTTCACATTCATAGAAAATCCAAAAGACAAGATGGTTTCATAGACAGCATAAAAAAAGTCAGTGATACTTTCATATAGTAACTCAAGTAGTGATGATTTAAACATACACTGGAAGATAGCTATGAAGAGATAAGCCAGAATGAAGCACGGGGAGATACAAATACAAAGAAGAAGGTAAAACACACATGAAATATAATGAAAAGGTCTAAAACATGAGTAATTGCAGTCTTAGAATGTGGAAGAGGTAGTGAATGAAGAAATAATGGCTAAGAACATTTACTATACTGGTGAAAAAAGCATTGAGATGCATATTAAGAAACAGAATAAATAAAAATAAACCCATACCTATGCACATCACAGTTAAACTGCTTAAAATAGATGACAAAGAGAAAATCTTAAAAGCAGCCAGGAGGGTGAAATGAAGAAGGATGAAGACATATCACCCTCAATTATAAAAATTGACAGCAGACTGTCTGAGAGGTAATGAAGCAAGAAGAAAATAGAGTCCACCAAAAACATGCATCAGGAAAATAAAAACTTGTGTAAATATTTTAATGCTAAACATACTGAGACATCATGAGATAATACAAGTTACCTTTGGCCTCTACATTATAAGAGGTGCTCAAAGTGGTGGTCAAGAGTTTCCAGACATTATTAGAATGACAAACTGCCAAAGAGTGTATACTCTTTTTTTTTTTTGGTGGACTCTGTATATATGAAAGCTGAAAAAATAACTGCCAACCTAAAATTCTATTTTTATCCTCAAAAAATGCAATTGAAGTGACATTTTTGGAGGTCTCAAATAGAGGACTTAACAACAGCCTACCTATTCTTAGGGAAATCCTAAAGGATCTTTTTTGGCAGGCTAAAAATGTTCTCAGATGGAAGGTGAGAGAAGCAGGGATAAGGAAGAGCAATAGAGAGCAAAATTTTAAAATGTCTGAATATTGACTATATAAGACAGTAATAAAAGTGTGTTATAGTCATAAGTCAAGAGTCAGGTAAATAAAGTATTCTAGACTAATTGTGTGTCCAATAGGAGGAGAAGAGTACTAAAAAGGTAACATTCCAATAATCTAAGAATGGATGTTCTAATCTCTTAAAAATAGAAAATGGATTATCATTTTCATGCTAATAGAAAAAAATGAAGTAGTACACACTGAGTCAATCCAAAACAAGTTAAAAATTGAATTGAGAAAGGAACATAAAGCAGGTAGAGTAACTAAAGAAAAAAGAGATTATAGTTTTTGTACTCAGGAAGCTGAGACAGGAGGATTGCCATGAGTTCAAGACCAGTCTGGACTATATAGATTGTGTCTTAAAAAAAAAATCATAGTTTTAAACACAAATGCATCAACAATTATATCAAATATGAGTAGATTAAATGATTTAATTTATAGAAAAATATTTCAGAATAAAGAGATTTTTATGTTTATAAGAGACACACCAAAACACAAAGTTATAAAAAAGTTGAAATGTAAACAATAACCAAAAACCACTAAACATAAAGAATATTTATAAAAATTCATCTTATGCTGGTTTGTGAAATAAAGTTTAATAAGTGTCTAAAGATTCTAAAACTTTATATGCAATAAAGAATATCTGAAAATCAGTGCACTAATCATTCATCTCTAGAAGTTTGCCATGGCTTGAATGTGTTCCCCTAAAACTCATATATTAAAATCTCCATCCCCAGTGCAACAGTGTAAAGGGTTGGGGCTTGATAAGAAATGATTCATGGGGTTCTCAGAAATGGATTGATATCATTACCCAAGAGTGGATAGTGACACTCATTCTTGACCAAAGACAAGGGCATAGACTGGTTAATTCAAGACAGGTGTGGTAATCCCAAGTGCTCTAAAGGGTGGAGCAGGTGAATCCCAAATTTAAGGCCAGCCTGTGAAACCTAATATCTTTTCTCAAAATGCAAATTAAGAAAGAGCTGGGGTGTAGCTCAGTAGTGGGGAACTTGCCTAGCATGTGCAAAGACATAGACTCAAACTATAGTACAAAAAAAAAAAAGAGGAAAGAAAGCAATCAAGTTACCTCTAAAGAAAATAAAAGAAAGTACATGATAATGATAACAGATATTAATGAAATAGAAACAAATTTTTGAAAATGAGAAATTCTATAAGCCAAAATTGTTTCTTTGAAGAAACTAAAAAAATTGATAAACTCCTGCTGAGGATGATGAAAGTAAAAAATAACCAATGTGAGGTATAGAACAGGAAACACCATTACAGATTTTATAGACATTAAGTATGTAAAAGAACATAAGGAACAAATTTATGCCAATATTCTTAAAGGTTCAGAGGAAATTTATAGATTCCCTGAAAACCTGAAAGATTTGAATGAAATCTTTTGAAATCAGAAAGAAAATAGTTCCAAAAATGTTAAAAATATTAAATCTATAAGAGTCTCTTTCAAGGAAAATTTTACACTTTGATGACATCAGTAGTTAATCCTACCAGTAATGTTAGGTAGAAATAAAGCTAATTTTACGTTATGAGAGAACAGAGCAGGAAGAAACACTCAATGTGAAGCCAGTATAACCTATGTACCAAAACCTACAAGTATAGTATGAAAAAGGAAAACCATCGACCAGTCTTATTCTTGACCAAAGACAAGTAAACCACCAAATAGAAAAAAATTTCCTGTAACATATATTGATTTTAGAATGTAGTGAACATGTTGATTCTAGAATATATTGAGATTGTATCTCAATACTTTGTTAAACCCACTTAGTTATCACACATCCTTAATCTCAGTATCACACGCCCTAGATCCAGCCACCTCCAAAAAGCGCCACCTATGAGCACATGAGTCTTTAGAAGGATATCTAGACATAAGTCATAACATGTAGCATATACCAGTACTTAATTTCTTATTGCAAAAACAATTTTGCCTGTATGGCTGCACTACACATCATGTATCCATTCATCAGTTCATGGACATTTAGATTGTTTCTAATTTTTTTTCATTTTCAATAATGCTAGTATAAATGAACCTAATATGGCCATATATTTTCATTTCTTTTCAATATGTAACTAGTGGTGCAGTCGATCAGTTACTTACAAACATTTCCAGTTTTTCTTTAGGGAGATCTGTAAACTCAAAGTACTTATTAAAAATTATGCAATAATTCTGAATTTTTAGTGCTTTGAATTTAAATTCTGTATTTTAAGGCCTCAATGAGTCTTCTTTTCTACACACGGTTGTTTTATACAATTAAGGCCAGAGAGAGCACAAAATAGTGCGCACCAGATAACATGTGCAAGACTCAGTGGATGGGTCGTATGATAACTCTGTTTAATCATTAGGAATGGTCTGATTGCTTTCCAAAGTAAGTTCACCATTTTAGATTCCCACCAGCCATGTATGAATAGAGGTTTCAATTTCTGAATGTCCTCATCCATGCTTATTATGATCTGTTTTTTAAAATTTAGTAGTCTTTTGTGGTATGAAGTGTCATATTTTTGTGGTTTTGATTTGTATTTCCCTCATTGTATGGTTTTGATTTGTATGGCTCATTGACTGAAATTCTATTTAAGATACTTTTTGTATATAAAAATACTGAATTAGCAGCCCAATTTAAAAAAAGTTTTTGTGTCATGCCAAACTGCTTTTCAATAATTGAATGGATTTTTTGTACCTGGAACTAGGGATGATGCATGAAACTTTTATTAAAATAGATTTTTAGGGCAGATTATGCGGGACCCAGAAAGACAAGGAAAAGTCAGCAACTCCCGAGAATCAGCCATGCTGGGACTGGGAGGAGCCGATCAAGGATCCAACTAGCCAGCCTTTCTGCTAAGCTGCGCAGACTGTGTGGGACCCAGGAAGAGAAAAGTCAGTGCTTCCTGTAAGCCTACCAGCATGCAGACTGAAAATCATCAAACCCTCTCACCCCATAAGCCACCAGCTGGTCTGGAGGTCAGCCTGAGCTGATAGCAACTGAGGTACAAAAAGCACCTGAAGGATTGATTGTCAGGTTGAATTTACAGCATGGGGCTGACAGTCTGAGCATGTATAGGGAGGATAACAGTATGCAATATGGCAAATATGGGTTTTTTTTTTTCTGTCTTGTTTTTAAAGTCTACTAATGTTCTCACTGTTTTGTTTTATTCTTATTAATTTTTTTTGTGCTTTACTCAATATTCTGTTTTGATTGGTTTTATTCTGTTTTGTTTTGGTCTGATTTTGTTATAACTGATGGAATGGACAACTACTGTGAAGATAACAAGATATACTATAGTAGCCATTGTTTTCCCATTGCCCTGCTTTGATATTCTGTACCAGTTTCACTGCTGTGTTTTGATTGGATTTATTCTGTTTTGTTTTGTTGGGTTTTACTATCTTTAAAATAAAAAAAAAGATTTTTAGGACTGAGGATGTGGCTCAGTGGTAAAGCTCTTACGTTGCATGCACGAGGTTCTGAGTTTGATCCCCAACACCAAGAAAAAATAGATTTTTAAATATTTATCAATTTAGTGATATTGGTATTATTTTAGACACATTTCTTGTGCCACTGGGAGCTGCCTAAATTCTTTGTCCATTTTCCTATTGCATTTAACATTTTGTTTTTTATTTGAATGCCATGAGCTTTTTATTTTAGTTGTATTTTCAGTAAGTTATTTTATTTTTTTGTACTGGGAATTGAACTCACCCTACACTTGCCAGGCAGGCGATGTGCCTCTGAGCTATATCCCCAGCCCTCCCATAAACTATTTTAAATATACACTGGTTTTGGAAATTGTTCTTCAAATAACTCACATTCATCTTGAATAATTTTATTAACTAAGGACCTTTTTTAGTAAATTATCACTATAATGTATTTTGAGAAAAAATAGAATTTCAGACTCTGGTATAACTAATGAAGGTAGTAACTATTTTCAAACTATTAAGAGACTTTTTAAAAAACTTTTAAAGCATGTTCAGTTATTTAAATAATGAAAAATACTAGGCAAATGGAGCCTAGGTAAGTATATTAATCAGCTTTCTGTTGCTGGGAGAAAATACCTGACACCTGCAATTTAAAGAAAGAGGAGTGTAATTTGACTCATGGTTTCACTGGTTTCAATCCATTGTCAGTAGAAATATCACAGTGGGAAAGCAGAGCAGCAGAAAACCGCCCAACCAGTAGTGTCTGGGAACCAGAGGGAGAGTCAGAGAGGAAGGGGCCAGGGATGGATATAGACCTCAAGGTCATGCCCCCATGATCCACTTCTTCCAACCGGGTCCCATTTCCTAATACCTCGTTCAGCTAAGAATTCATCAATAGGATAAGGTATTAATGAGATGAATGTTTTCACAATCAAGTAACTGCTCCAGTAGTTTCGATCTATTCAAGCTGACAAGATTATCCAGTACAATTGCCCAGTCAATTTCAGTTTTTACTTACATTTAAAAGAACTTCATGATAAAATCTAGGTGTGAGTACTGTAACCTTTTCTGGTTTGCAAAATTCTTAAAATGAACTCACTGAAGTATAATGTGTATCCTCTGGCTGATAGTCCTTCCAGAAGGCTGAGAAATGAGATGAATGGATACCAAATTACAGCTCCATTTTTACCCCTGATTGTTTAATATTGAAAGATCAGAATCATTAATGAGTTAATTTAAAATATTTCCAGTTTTTTATTAGGTAGCTCTGTAAGTTCAAAAGGCTTATCCAAAATTACAGAGTACTGTAATTCAGAATTTTTAATCCTGTGCATTTAAATTTTGTATTTTCAGGCTTAATCTCCTTTTGTACCCAAAATTGGGCTAGATGGGGCACAAAATAGCATACAATGGATGGCAGATATTGTGTACTTTGCTTTATTTAAACGGCAATATTGATTAAGGCAACAGGAGGAAACTATTGCATTAAATGTATCAGATATGGAATGGAGATAAAAGGTCCCAGAAAATGTCCAAAAATTAATATATGTAAATACTGCTTTGGAGAGACATGCTGGGTGAAGAAAGTGATGTATCTCTCCTTTTTAATTTCTCTCAGTAGTGGCATTAAGTAAGCAAATCTGCTGAGTAACTCTGAGTTGTTCTCTTTGGGAAGGTGACTTAAGAATGTTAAGGAGTGAGAAATACATAAATTCCTACAGTTAAGTACATATACTCTGCCAGTCACAATGGGGTTACAACTTGATAAACCTATAGTAAGTTGAAAATATTACGAATAGAAAATTCATTTAATACACTTAACCTATTAAACATCATAACTTAGCCCAGCTTATCTTAGACATGTTTGGAACACTTACATTAGCCTTCAGTGGGGCAACATTGTTTAATGTAAAACCCATTTCATAATAAAATGTTGACTATCCATGTAATTTATTGAATTGTGTACTTGAAGTACAGAGCAGATCGACTGTGTGGGAATTGGAAACAGATGTGCATTTTGTCGACATGAGGGGATGCAAAGACATAAAACTAAATATTCAAACAAATACTGGCAACACAGTACACAGTGAAGTATGCATTATTCACCCTTCTGATCTTGTGACTGATGGGGATCTGCACCTTGCCGCTGCTGCCCATCATTAAGAGTATCCTACCACTTACTGCCAGGAAAGGAACAAATTTCAAAATATGAAATATGGTTTCTACTAAGGTATATCAGTTTTGTACATTAAAAAGTAAAATAAAATTGTAAGTTGAGCCACTGTAAATCAGGTACTAGCTGTATTTGCAACAGGAGTCTTGAATTGGGCTTCATTATGGGTTAAATTGTGTCTCCCAGAAAGATACTGTATGTGGAATTCCTAATCTCACAGTACTTTAGAATGTGACATGATTTGGAATACAGTTAGCTAAATTAGGCTGAGGATACATTGGAATAGCATGGGTTCTTAATTCAATAGGACCGATGTCTTCATGAGAGTGAATTTAGACACATATACCCAAAGAAAATAGAAGGCTATGAGAAGACAGATAGAGATTGGAGTGATGCATCCATAAGATAAGGAATGCTCAAGATTGTTGTCTATCATCAGAAGATAGGGGACAATCCTGGTGTAGAGTTTCCCTCCAAGACCTCATAAAGAACCAATTATACTCACACTTTGAGTTCACTTAGGTAATTTGATAAAAATACCTTTGCAAATCAAACAGGGTCCTAAGCCAGGCATGGCTGAGGCAAGAGGATCACAAGTTGGAACCTACTTAGTGAGCAACTTAGTGATGTGGTGAGACCCTGTTTCAAAAATAAAATAAAATAAAATAGCCTGGTGATGTAGCTCAGTGTGAAGGCCCTGGGTTCAATCCCCAGTAGCACAGAAAATAAAATGAAATGAAATAGGCCTCTAGCCTCTTGCCAAGCTGCTTAATAACCCTGTCTCGCTTTCTGTGGAATAGAAATAATACCAGCCCATTGTGAGGATCCAAGTCACTTCCATATTTTACATTTGATTGCCTGAGAATTCTGACCTTTAGTCCATCCCTTTCTCTCAGAACTACTGTTACGATTTAGTGATTCTCAAACTGGACCACGCATCAGAGTCACCTGAAGGGTTTGTTAAGGCACAG